>JBBPTJ010000367.1:0-13767 GCA_038094035.1 Pulveroboletus aff. ridleyi
TCAGAGACAACAAAACACGCGATCGAGCGAACCCATACGCTGAACAGAATGGTCGAGAGACAGATCGTGATGAGATCGATCCCTTACGACAATCGGACGGCTACGGTGTTTATGAATGAGGTGCCACAAGAAGCGGCCATGATATGTTGCCAGTGATCCGGGGGGCGAATGGTGGGCAGCCTCGCTGTAGGCTTCGGCTGTCCTTATTATAGTCGAATGGATGTCCCGGGCTGCCTCCTCGGGTAGTTCGGATTGCAGCCCTGGATTCGCGTTCGAGCTTCGTAATAACTGACAAGCGGTGAACGACGGTTCAGCCAAGTCTAAAGGCCCGTACCTGCAAAAGGAATATTGCCGCATAGGCGGTCATCACTGTTGTAGTTTCTTGGCCATACCTCTGGATGGACGGCAGGATATGGCAGGTAGATCCACAGGGATGTAGACATACGTACCAGCACACCAAGATCCCTGTAATCTTTCGATGCAACGTGAAGGACGCTGAGAGCATTGTCAAAGCATGCTGCTAACGCGCGCAGGTGGCTGTTCGTCCGGCTTTCCTAAAAATTTGTCATGACCAGACAAGAATGATATTAAGACTACCCACCGGAGCGGCATCAGCTTGTACACCAAAGCTATTCAAGAAGAGGCTAGAATACGAGCAGAAAAATTTGAGGAAGGAGAAGTGAAACGATTCTCCATTTGCTGCGAGAGGATCAACCAAGGTAGCTAAGCAAAATGTTGCTCTCACCTCTCCGCATCTCCTGCTCCCATTTTGATGTCCACTGTGATAACTTGGCATTTGCATTTTTGAGTGCCATATCGATGTTAACATGACCGTCGTTTAGGCTCCGATTCGTGTGTAGTATGTCGGTGGTCTCTGCCTAGATGACATGCGTTAGTTTCCTAACGGAAGCGAGTGGAACACACGGACCACAATTCTCCGTAATTGTACGAATGAGGCGACAATGACGTCCTCGCATCGTAACGGGGAACCTCCTCGGTCATGCCAAGTGTCCGCATGTCTGACGAAGTCGTCCTGCACCCAGTCAGGTGAAACACTGAGATCCAAATTTACGATAGTTACCTCGGGAAGCATCCAAAGGCGTCCGGTTTGCAGGCTGAGACTCCGGTCATGAACAAATAGGACAAGATAGGTTCTCTCGCGATTCCGTCGCTCAAGTAGCTGAAATCCCGTTTCGTTCAGAGGTGGCTTGGCCACAAAACGATTTAGGCCGAGTTCCACGGCCATGCGACTTGCCTATCGGCGATGTCAGCAATGGGAGAGTTACTCCAAGAGCCTGTCGCGCTCACATAGCCAATGTACGTCCATGTGCGCTAATAGTATGTAAGGAAGGACGATCATGCAAGGCTGACATCTCCACGTACATTCTCTTCCTGCTCTCTCCAATATGTTAGGCACGCAAAGGCTTGGACCACCTCGACTCGTTTCCACCCCTCAGCGAATGCACGGATGGCCAATTGGTGTGCGAGATGGAGACACTCCTTATAGAGGCTCGGTTCGAAGAATTTACAGCCGGCCGCGATGAGCGTGGTAAACAAAAGGGGACACTTTGAGCGCACATAATTGACTGAGTGTAGTTGTGGATCGAATAGATTGATGAATGGATTGAGGCGTAAAAAGATGGCATCGAAGAGCATCTTGGCCTTGTCCTCTGATATCAGGCCAGCTGTGATCGGATCTTGAAGTCCGGCGGGGAGAGGAGCCGGTCGAACCAGCTGGAGACCGTCCGGGTCGCCCCGAGCTGTCTGAGGCGTGGTAGAGGGATAGGGTGATTTGTGTTCGGGATTGAGGATCGTTCTGAAAAAGGAGTTTTCTCTGCGGATAAGTTTCGCAGGAAACTTTTCATCCGCACCGTCGTCGTCGTCGTCGTCACCATCCGAGGGGCGATTTCCAGAAGCTAAGCACGAGGAGTGATATAAGTCGAGTTCGAACGAGTCCGTCATTGTCATCGTTACCTGAGGCGTTGTATTGATCCATGGGTCGAATCATGGTACCGAAATGGGTTTCTACTTGCGAAGATGGGGAGTCGACGGCGGGGAAAACGGAGGACATGGGGGTCTCGTTGGCCTGTTTGAGTTTTGCGGTGTTGAGCCCCTTCTCTAGGCGCCGCAGCATCTTGGATGCTTCGGATAACCTGGGGACGTATTAGTCGGATGGATGTCTATCTGGCTGCAGTGGTTCCTGCCGTACTTTGACCCTGGCTTACGGCCACGACGGTGTTTCTCGAAAACGCATCTAAAGTGGCGCAAGGTGTGACAGGCAACGAATGGGATTGCATTACTGTCTACATACTCTGCATTGGTCCTCTTACACCTCTGGCACGGCTTCTGGCCGTCCTCGGCTCCGACACACTTCATCTGACGTGCAATGAACGAGAGAAGGTGAGTGGCGCGCGAGAGACATACTTTGGCTGCGCGGCATACTGTGCAGGCTCTAGGGTTTCTTACGACAGGTGCTTTAGCGCTGTGTAAGATATGGATGAGCGAGAGGGGAGGGGCCATGATGAACGCCCAACGCACGCGAATTTTGAGGACTGTACATCAGGGCCCTCGGTGGCCTGCATTATGTTGCGACGCTCGGTGGGCACGGTTATCAACGTCACGGCGACTCGGCGTCAGTTTATCGACCGGGGAAGGTCGGTTAATTAAGGGCTCAGATGAAGATGCGTGGCGTGGGTCGGAAGCGCGAGAGCTCCGAACACGAGAAAGAAAGATACAGCGCGGATGCAAGCGAGCAGAGCCGCAGAGCTCACGCGAATCGATGAAGGAGCAGAGGAAGGAGGATGCGATGGACCAGTGGGATTTGTTGCAAATAAAGCCGGGCGGCAACACGAACTTAGGTTGCCGAGCTCGGCAATCACTTGATTGTCCGACTTCAAACCGCTCACTTCCCAATCCAGCGAGGCAATGCCGGGACAGTCCACGAGAAATGAAGCGGGTGGACCAACACGAGGCAGCACTATCCCCGCGAACGAGACGCACATGCGCAGCAGCTCAACGGCGCAATCATTCCATTCAGCCGGACGTTTCTTGGATCCCCGGTCGGACCCCAACGGACGCTATCCTCGGCCCGGAATATCCGGGGACCGTTCCCACCCATCCCACCATCAAACGATCATCCCAACGAGGCCAGGTACCGCTGCGGGACAAGTCAAGCTTGGACGGAAAACAGACAGTCACCCTCACCGTTTCAGCATCTGCCACCGCAGCCTTGAACCGAGCGACCTCCCTCCAGCACGCCAGAGGTCGCGTCTCATGCGTCCTAAACGGTCCCTGAAACACACAGCCCATCCAAAACTATCCCACGCACCTGTAGCACGACACGATCGCTTCACCCGTCTCCTTGACAGAGGGGAAATCACCCAGTTGACGCCGTGTCCGATACCTATCCACCTTGGCCTTGATGTCCTCCAAGTCCCCGATGAGCGCCACACCGGTCTTCAAGCCACCACCCTCCTCGACCATATGCATCTCCCGATCTAGATTCTCCTTCTCCAACGCACGGCGAATGTCATCCTGGACCATCTCCTCCTCCGCACGTAACGCTGTCAATTCACGCTCTATTTTCTCCTGTATGCGTACATCTGTCGCAACTTGTCGTTCCGGCAGGGTCTCCTCCGATGCGAGACGTGCAGAAAGGGTGTTCACCACATCTGGCGAAATCTAGGCATGTGAGCAACCCGCAGCCCGATCAAGCCAAGTAGCACACCTCTATGGTTGCTTCCGAATGGAACACTTTGGGGCGTACATCAGGCTTAGACTGACCTGCACCCATCTCCAAACGACCGCGTAGGGACGGAACGAGAAAGGCAACGCTATTTTTATTTTCATGTGTTTGTCTAGCTGTCTCATGCCGCAGCACTAACCAAATATCCCAACATAGGTAAAGTATCCCACGCTCATCCATGGCGAGGATAATATTTGCGACCATATTCGAGGAGCCTACATATGACGTGTCATGTCAGGGTCGTCAGGGTGGTACTCTCTGCTTACCAGTCTGGCTCAATTTCTGTGATCAGTCTGATCCTAACGTCATGTCAGCGAGCTGGCCCACCCGACGAACCATCTTACTGTGTCTTTTTGGTCTCCTCCAGCTCGTGGAAGACCACCCATCCAGTACGCGGCTTCCGCGTAAACAGCACAGACGTCGGATGGACATGCAGAATCTGCAGCCTGTCAGAATCCATGACTACCGATAAGCCATTCACCCTGACCTGCTCATTGTGAACCGAGCGATACGTTCCGTCTGCCATCCATCGAGCGGCATGTCGCCAGTACCCACTCACAAGACATTGCCGCAATCGTTTGGCATCCCCTTCACAACTCTGCTTTGGGAGATCAAAGCGCTTCATGTACTTGCTCAATTGCGAACGGATAGACACCGCTCTAGACATTGCCCGAAAGTTGAGCGAATGCGCCTTGCACCAGGACGAGGAACGTCCATATCTCGTAAACGCATTGTATGCTGTTACCCTTCAGTACCTCCGTCACACACTCATCATAGGCGTACCGTTCAAAAGTGTCAGGTGATCCTTGCATACAGTCAGTAACAGCCGATAGACGGTAAATATAACACACTTACCCCTTCTTCCGCAGTAAATTTTCGCCTCTCGAGCTCGGCAAGCGCACCAGGTGCCCCGTCCGGTATGACAAACACGTCCTGCGCGACATGATCATCTAGGGTCGACGAGAACTCCCCTACACACCTGGACCGAGATCATGGCTGCGATCGTCAGTATCTCTTCCCCACAAGAAAGCTCTTTGGAATTGAACAGCTGGACAAGGAAATCAGATATCGCCGGACAAACAGAGTCCGGTCTTACCATACGGGCAGTACGAAGCTCGATAGGGCACTCGGCAACACGCTGGCCCATGACCGTTAGTCGGCCATCCTCCCCGATCATCCCAGCCGTAACCAAACTTTCCAGTGCACGTAGGATACCTTCAGCGGGTGGCGCAGAGATCCATTCGAATTTCATCAGGTCGTCAATCCCAAGGGACTTGAGCTGGAGAATGGGTGTGGTCATATCTGTCCGAGTGATCTCTGGTGCAGTGGTCGCTGGAAGTGAGGCTAGGCAAGATTCGGGATACAACCTGTAACAGATGCCAGGTGACGTGCGTCCAGCACGACCAGCTCTCTGCGTAGCTGACGCCAGGGAAACAGGAACAGTAGAGAGCGAAGAAAGGTAGGATGACGGGTTGTAAGACCTTATCTAGAGCGACGTTAAGCCGGTGCGTTCACCCTAGACAGACAGACCATACCTTGACAAATCCACAGTCCACTACGAATTTAACCCCATCGATCGTAACGCTTGCCTAGTAACATGGTCGCACGTCAACGTCAAAACGGAACAAAGAACGCACACCTCAGCAATATTGGTTGCAGCGACGACCTTGCGAGAGTTTGGATGTGCGCGGCTGAACACTCTCAGTTGTTCTTCTGTACTTAGACCTGAGTGCAGCGCCAAAGGAACGATCTGTGGGGCACCACGCGGTAAACTGGGAGCGAAAGATCGTCAACGCCAGATAAGTCTGGGCGAGTGAACGTGGGTACGTAGGTATGAGTTCTGTTAATTCTTCCAGAAATCGCTCAATGTCTTCCCGACCGGTCAGGAATACGAGGATATCACCACTGACATGCTTGTGATTTCACCTCTTTTGAGCCAGAAACCGGCGGACAGTTTACGAACTGCTGAACGAACCTGCAGGTTGATTTTCCAGGTCACCTCGACAGCCATTTTGACATAATCGGCGGCGGGTTCTTCCAGATAGGCAATTTCGACTGGGTACATCCTCCCCTCCAGACTGACGATGGCAGCTTCCTGTGACGAAGTTCCTGAGCAGAAGTAATCATGGAAAGACTTGGCATCAAGCGTAGCAGAGGAGACAATGATGCGAAGAGAAGGCCGTTTGCGTCGTATCCTATCATAGATCATTTCAGTAAGCAACGAGGGGTCGACGGAGGTTCCCAGACTTTTTCAAAATACCAAGTAATAGATCAGTGTAAAGGCTTCGCTCGTGGGCTTCGTCAATCTGTAGCAGATGTAAGAACGAGCGGTCAAACTTATTATCGTGCTCTTGCCATAACAACACTATAACGTGACAATAGTGGATCAAGAAGGGCTTCTCGGAAGAGCATTCCGTCCGTCATGTAGCGTATCCGGGTTTTGTCCTTATCGCTCACGTCTTCAAAACGGATGGTATATCCAACCTGGCGAAGATACATGGTATCTATAAGTACGCATTTATGTGAGCGTTCGTCAACTTGTACCTCTTCTCCGAGGACCGTTCCCACTTCAGCAGCCACACGAGTGGCGACCGAAGTTGCAGCAACTCTTCGGGGTTGTGTGCAGGCTATCACATTACCTTCGGCAGCCCACCCAGCTTCCAATAGATATTGAGGAAGTTCTGAAGGGAATTGAGCCCGTACGACCGCACAATATGCCCGACGTACGTGTAGTTTTTCCGGAGCCAGTTTGCCCAACTACAATAGTAACGGGATACTGTTCGATGCAGTACAAGAGTTTGTCGCCTGACGCAATGAGCTCGGGAAACGGTGAGAAAATAAAAACCTACGGTATTTCGCAATAGGGAGGCGTTCTCGTTGAGCCTGAAGGGGAAGAGCGTTGTCTGATGGTGCAGATGGGATAACACTTTCTTGTTCCTGAGTCAGCCTGTCCAAGCTGCTCCCCGGTGCTACCGTTCCAGGCTTCCAGAACGATAAGGAGGACATGGTGACGGTAGAAAGTATAACGCGTCCAAACAAGCCGCGATTCGTCTCTGCGCGTCTCTCTTCGTCGAGTCATGGACGCGCGTGAAGATCTTCCAAAAGTTTCTATCGAAACTGAGCAAGATTGGAGACGAATTCAGCAGAACTTATCCGCTGCCTTCTTGGCCCGTTTGGACACGGAGCTTGGACTCCAAGGGCAACCAGGCGACAAGGATGAACTCTTGCCACATGCTCATCAGGTGCATTTGCAGTGGCATGCTCCTCTCCATGCTAAACCACGACGCATCTAGTTCCTTGAGACCCTCTTTGATATTGCTCGCCCTAATTTACGCATAAACGGGCGTCCTACAGATGAACCATGTAGCGATGAAGATGGTGGGTCGACTACTGCTCATATACGCTTTCCAGACTCCGTGTTCACAAGTCTAGATGTGGAGCCATTCGATGAAGCATTGGATCGGCATATTTGGTCTCTGTCAGACCAAAGATTGAAGTGGGACAAGGACATCGCAGATCGTCGGCGCTCAAGACCCGAGGACGTTGCAAAGTTGGTAGCGGAAAGCCTAGCACAGCATCATGTGTGCAACTCGGAAGTGTCAGACGAGTCTGGCGCTGACGTTGATGCTAACCGTAGGTTGTGGGTTCCCATCGTCGACGCTGTTAACCTGTCCAATAGCCAAGCAAATTGACCACGATGTCCAGCAAACCCTGCTACATGCCGTATCCTTGGCACCCCATCTATTGCAGGTGCGCTCGACAGAATTTGAACGTTCCCGAAAGACTTAGATGACATTCCAGTCCGTCAAGTCTCACGAAAGCCGCGCAAATAGGGTCAAATCGGTGTCCGCTGAAGTAAAGGCGCTGAAACCCTAAGTCTCAACCTTGGGTGTGCAACCAAGGGTATATGACCGTATTGCATCGATTTCATAGCATTTTCTCCCCGGAAGACCACACATTACGGACCACGGCCACCTCTGGCTCCTCGGCCACCATAGCTTCCTCTAAATCCACCACGGCCACCACGATCACTCCCTCTACCACCCCTACCACCCCTACCGCCCATACCGCCTCTTCCACCTCTGCTACCACCGTGCCAGAGACCCCGGCCGTCTGAAGTCCCCCGTCCACGTGCGTTACCTTGGGCCCTGCCGCGACCACGCTCTGGAAATAGTTCAGCGAATGGAAATCACAGGAAGTATTGACATACTGAGGATTCCTAAGCAGCAGAGTACATATATCAGTCATCTACATGCCTAGATGGACACGTACCTGTTACTTTTGGCTTAGGAAGGAATCGATCGATGGGTAGAAGTTTATCACTTCCAATGTAGACTTTATCTCCTTTTTGAAAACTGGTTGCTACCATGCCTTCGCCCATTTTTACTGAAAAATACACCTCGTTTATCGGACCGAGTATCTCGTCGACTTTTCCGACGACAGATTTATTTTGGAGGTAAATGGGGGCATTGAAATAAGGTACTTTGTCCGAAATGAGAGAGGCACAGAGCATCTCATCCTCAACAGCGTGCATAAAGGAGCCTATTTCTTTGAAAGGCAGATGAGCAGAGGAGTCGAACAAACGTGTGCAAGTACCTAGCACGGTGTCCGGTGGACCAGCGTCGCGTTGCTGGAAGCCACCCCGACGACCGGAGCCTCTGACTGGTCCACGAGTAAGTACGCTGCGAGTGCTGGATGGCCTCTAAACTTACAGGGCGTCGTGTGCCCTCTTGCGCGACCTCGATTCATGGTCACTGTACAGAAAGTGTGATTATATAACCACGCACGCGTTGGCAAGTTCATCTATTGCGAAGACGACCATTGACAACGCCCGGCATGAGTCTTTTCTTCCGTCACGTTCCGACGGTGGAGGCCAACTTTTCTGTCCAGAGTACCGCTCATACTGCGGGCCAAGATACCGTTCTTGTCTCTCGGGATATTTGGGACGCCCTTTGTTTCACTGGTGAATCACGCAGGGCCATCTCAATAAAATCGAAGCGCCGATATCCAACCAAGTCGCTTTCCAATCATGCAAGTGCTCTGACTTGCTGGGCTACCCGCGATCCCACCGTACGTGTCACTCTACCACTCTTCTTCTCGTCGTTTATTGTAACGAAGGTGTCCGAGATCGCTATCCCGCCAGCTTGGCTGGTTACCTATCCAACCATCTTTCAATCTTTCCAGATGAGCCTAGATGGGCCTTTTAAGTCCATCGTTCTGTCCACTATAGAAAACATTGTCCTGACGGAGGTCGTCTTAACTGCAAAACACGAGGACGCCTACATAGCAGCTTCTGTTCATGGGGCATTGTTGGAGAACTGGTTCTTCGAATCTCACATCATCATCCGCGATGGCGAGGATGTCTTTATTCCCTCGAGCGTCTTTTCCATCTCTCGTCCATCAATTCAGCCTCCGTCGCTCTTTGGATACACGATCAGCCTCGCATTGCCCAGCCAGCAAGGTATAGCACAACGGGAATCGACGCGATTTATAGTGTTGTCATGCGATGGGTCGAGCGGGCCATCCGTTAAATCGGACACCCAAGCCAGTCACGAGAATTTGGAAATCAATGAATCATTTCTGATCTCGGCTGTACTATCCTCTCCTGAGCCTTTATCCCAGGCAAACGATAGTGGTGAGGACATGGCAAGGTTATTATACAATTAGTTGTCGTCTTACGCAGTTTTTTCAGGAGCTACATTCTCTGCCAAGGCTCTGCAATCGCCCATCGACTCTGATCTAGATATGGTTACTGTCTATATTCGTACGGGCAACTTGCGTCCACTCGGTGTACTGGATGGTGATTGGGTGTGTCTTTCCTTTACTCGTTGTGTTTCGGTATTCAATCTAACTCTGAAATTAGGTTCTAGCTTCACCAACCGACACTTCGACCTCTCGCCTGGTACGCATTAGCGCCCTTGATGAAGTCTTCGGTGATTTGGATGGGAGATCTGCCTTGCTGTCACCTGTCCTCATTCATAACTTGTGCGCTCGCGGCCGTCGACAAATTGTGCTCCGTGCGTCTCCATATGGTTCACGAGATCCTACTGTTCCAACAGCGAAGAGCATTGCATTGGCGAGGGTAGCTTCACCATTCTCAAACTATCGTCATTACGAGCCACTGTTTATCGATGCCTTGCGTGAATACTTTGGCTCATCGAGACGTTTGGTTAAAGACGGAGATGTCATCCCGTTACGAATCAACGTGGATCGTTTGCTGGATCCTTATCACACCTTACGCCCAAGCGATTTCGCAAGGAATGTTGCGCATGGCTACTCAAACGCTCTGGTCTATTTTGTTGTTCGGAACGTGGAATGTGAATCCGTCACTGCCGAGATGCATAAACAACCTTTTCCGGTTCCTCACATTGGCTGCTTCGTCGACGCCAATACAACGAAGATTACTCAACTCGGAGTGGAGCATATCCGAGTTCCGGATGTACACAAATATTATGAACTTTGTTGAGTGTCATTTCAGACCGTCTTCTTCCGATAACTGATTGTCTCAGGTCATGCGCGGGTGGCTTCGCCAGCGGCTTTGGGATTATCTCACCAGATCTCTCAGTTTTCCAACGCCATGTCGCTCGACGAGACAGCAAGCTTGGGTGTGCGGTCTACAGTTTTTATCACTGGATCAAGAGGCACAGGTAAATTCTCAGCGGCAACGAACATTGCTAGTCATCTTCAGATCCATCTTGTCGAGGTCAGCAGTCGGCAGTCCTGCCTTGGGGTTGACTAAGATAAAGGCTTGCAGATCAACTGTTTCGATGTTCTGTCGGATACAACTGCAAAAACTGAAGCTTCACTGCGAGAGCGTGTGGAAAGCGCCATATCCTGTTCGCCGTGTCTGGTTGTACTGCGCCATGCGGATGCGTTGAACCACTCGACGACCCCAGGGGACGCCGAAAGAGGTATATTCTATTAATTCGGTACTCACCTTTCATATATTCACCTCTAAATTCTAGGAGTGTCTATGCTTCAAACATTGCAGCAGTGCGTTGATGACGCGAACAAGGCTCAGGAGCAGCAGTGCATCCTTGTTGGGACAGTGGAGCAGGGCAAAATACCTGAAAGTGTTTCGTTTAGCAACGAGATAGAGATCAAGGTAGGAGTCAGCTTCTGCGTTACTGTTTCCTGACATTGTGTATTCAGGCACTGAATGAGGAAGATCGTTTCTATATGCTCTCGGAGCAGGCGAATAGTCATTGTGGAAATTTTGCTGCGGACGTCTCTGTTACTGTGCTGGCCAAGCAAACTGCAGCGTTGGTCGCCTCAGATCTGGCCAATCTGGTCAAGAGGACACGTCTTTGTGCTATAATGAAGTAAGTTAATTGTTGTATACAGTCAATGATTTCCTCTTGAATAATTGGATCTAGCTTCGAAATACAGCAGTTGGTAACTCAGCCAGTTATCTCTGCTAAGCAGGTTGATACTGCTTTGCTCAAGGCTAGGACAACTTTTGCTCAAAGTATGGGTGCACCCAGCATTCCCACAGTTCTTTGGGAAGATGTTGGGGGGTTGGGTTCAGTGAAGAATGAGATTCTTGACACAGTACAGCTACCATTAGACCATCCTGAATTGTTCCAAGATGGGCTGAAGAAGAGATCAGGTTATATCAATTTATTTGACATGATTACTTTGTTGACTATGAATTTTGTTACAGGTGTTCTACTATATGGTCCTCCAGGAACTGGGAAAACTTTGCTTGCAAAGGCAGTGGCAACCTCCTGTTCATTGAACTTTTTCTCAGTCAAAGGGCCTGAACTACTCAACATGTACATTGGTGAATCTGAGGCCAATGTTCGTAGGGTTTTCCAAAGGGCAAGGGATGCCAAGCCTTGTGTTATCTTCTTTGATGAGCTTGATTCAATAGCTCCAAAGAGAGGAAACCAGGGTGATTCTGGGGGAGTTATGGACCGCATTGTAAGCCAGCTTCTGGCTGAGCTTGATGGTATGAGTAAAGGAGGAATGGATATATTTGTGATTGGAGCTACTAATCGTCCAGACTTACTGGATCCTGCACTACTGCGTCCTGGGAGGTATGTTTTATTTCTATTGATCAAACAAGCTGACTTACCTTCTCATCTAGGTTTGATAGAATGCTTTATCTGGGTGTTTGTGAAACCCATGAAGCTCAGCTTGACATTTTGAAGGCTCTTACCCGAAAGTTCAACTTGCATTCTGATCTTAACCTATCTCTGGTTGCTACCCACTGCCCCTTCAATTACACTGGAGCAGATTTTTATGCTCTATGTGCTGATGCACTACTCCATGCACTCTCATGCAAAGTTGCAGAGCTTGAGAGGGAACGAGGTAATTGATTTTCTAATAGCTCATAACTTGAATTGGTTTACATCTCTCTATAGTTAACTTGAATGCCCTTTCCAAATATCAGCAGCATCCTATTTCCCCTTTGTTTTTCATTTCTGAGATGAAATCAGAAGCAGATTTACAGCTAGTGGTAACCACAGAAGACTTTAGTTTTGCCTTGGAAGAGCTCATTCCAAGCATTAGCAATTCAGAGTTGATACATTATGCCTCAATTCAAAAGAATTGGCATAGTTCAAAGTAATGGGAATTAGCATATATATATATGTACATAGCTATACTTTTGGAAGATTTGGTCAATGTTGGGAAAGCTATTAAAGATAGATCTCTATATTACATGCATAGATATCATTGACTGGCCCTAACTGAAAGTTTTCTCAGAATGCTTATACTTTAAGTTTTACTTACATATATATATCACAGTGATCTTAAAAACCCTTTTCACATTGAGTCTTAATATAGTATACAAAGCACATCACCAAACTGTGTGAGAATTTTGCTCAACTTTAGTAGAGTTATAAAAAGTACATAACATGTGTATCTTTGTTTTTCCATATAAACAAAGGCAATTACTCTATGATTTAACTGAGATCCTAGTCATTATTTCAAAAAAGCAAAAGCTCTTTATAATACACTGAGGTGTAAAACTGTTGCAATATCTGATCTCAAATCAGGGCACACAATGCCCTGTAATTATCTGTGGGAATTTCATTTCACTTTGGTGGAGCAAATAATGTACATACTCTTGGCTATGAGTTTGTCTCCAGGGTTATGTGATTCTGTTCAGTGATTGTGAAGACATGCCTATTTTAAAATGACAATACCATTGTGTCATATCTGCTCTGAATCCCATCCTCCAAACCCCTTACTCCAACTCTGCACCTCCATACCCTGGACTTCATACCTCCTTACTTGGATTTCACTCCTTCCTCTTGGACTTCCATAGTTACCATATTTAGCATTCCCCTTGTTTACTCTTGACCCTTCATTCTTAGTCCTGACCCTTCATTATTTCCTTAGACCCTTTGCCACACCATATGATTCCCTCTATGCATGTTCCCCCTCACCATATGCTTCCTCCTTACCCAATGTACCTTTCCATGCATCTCTCCATTCCTCTGTCCAAACTCTGAACCAGATTTTAGTATATAAGCCTTCTGTACTCTGTTTTGTACTCTGGTACAAATATTGAGTTAGTCCCCTCTAGACCCTCATCTGATCTTCTCTCTCTCCTTCTCCCTCTCTTCTCCCCTCCTATGAAATATGAGGACTGAGCCTTGGCAAGGGTGTAACACATATATCCTGTGCCAAGTCCTTCTAGGTACCCCCTCATCACTCTGACCTCTGTTTGACCCTCCTTGACAAACTTCATATACTAACCCTTGGACTTCCAATTGGACTTGAGTCTGGAGGTCCCAGACTTGACACATTGCAACAGTTTTACATCTTCTAATATTCTAGATATATTATAATCTCCTTTTACCTTGATAACTGCCTAAATCCTTCTGATCATGCTCTCTATCAACTTCTGACACTTCTTCACTGGTATCTCCCCTATTTCACCTTAACACTTTCCCACAATTCATAAATCCCTTTAGGTGAGGCTTTCTGGTCTGCAAGCCTCTTTTTGAGATAACCCCAGAGATACTCAATGGGATTTAGGTTAAAAGACTGCAGGCCATATTATAGTCCTA
>JBBPTJ010000368.1:0-15163 GCA_038094035.1 Pulveroboletus aff. ridleyi
GAATTCAGGACTATGGTGTGGCCTGCACAATCTCCTGACTTGAACCCCATTGAGCATCTCTGGGGTTACCTCAAAAGAAGACTTGCAGGGTATGAAAACCCTCCTGGGGGGATTGAGGAGTTATAGGTAAGGGTTGAGAAGGAGTGGTGGGATATAGCATCTGGGGAGTGTCAGAAATTGATTGAAAGTATGCCTAGGAAGGTTGAGGCAGTGCTTAAGGCCAAAGGAGGTCATACCAAGTACTGATATTTGCCAAATACCCTATTTAATATGAAAGGTGCAAAACTGTTACAATGACATATGTGGATTAAAATGGGTATATCTCCACAGCATTCACACATGGTCACATGACTCAGGGACAACATTTGTAGCCAAGGGTTAGTAGTTCTCAAGCCCCCACCAAACCTAAGCGAAATTCCCACACCCTCAGAAATTACATCACACACACTCCAAAAGTACTAAACATTGTAATGGTTTTGCACCTCACTGTATTTATATGGCTGCTTGGATGAAGAAATCTATATAGAACAGCCAGAGGGATTCAAACTTCCTGGTCAAGAGGACAAGGTCCTCCACCTACTCAAGGCATTATACAGCCTTAAACAGGCTGGATTGGCATGGTGGAAGGCCCTCAATGAGTCCATGGAAGAACTTGGCTTTGAATGCCTTAAGTCAGATGCTGGCTGATTTCTCTACAGAAAACATGGCACCCATATAATTGTTGCAATTGTTTATGTAGATGATGCCATGTTCTGTGGTCCCAGCAAAGAGATTATGAATGAGGTCAAGGCTCTCTTCATGAAGAAGTGGGAATGTCGAGATCTTGGTGTAGCCACTGAGTTTCTCCATATGCGCATACACCACTCAGGATGCCAGGTCTTAATTGATCAGTGTGAATACCTTGAAAAGGTCCTAGCATGATTTGGAATGCAGAATGCCCATGTTGCACCCACTCCCTTGCCTCAGGGGTACTACCCCCTAGATAACGATTAGACTGCTGATGCTGGAACTCACTCACAATTCCAATCCATCATTGGGTCTCTACTGTACAACTCGCCCAGACATTGCCTATGCAGTAACTGCCCTCTCAAGGCATGCAGCAAACCCCACAGAAGACCATGTGAGTAAAGTGCTATATGTTACGCTTGATCCTGAAGGGTCAAACGTGAACTTGGTGAGGGCCCTAAGATACTGAGACAAGGGGGTACCTTGCTAACAGCAAGGTCAAGGATTTGTCCTGGTATTGACCAGACGATAGACTTCCCAGTGAAGTGGGTGGACCGAGGACAATCCCTTGTAATCGGGATGGGATGTGGGGAGAGCAAAAGTGCTCACTCAGGTGTAGAGCGGAAACACATGAAGAGGAGGGTTAGGATGTTATATGCCAAGTAGGTCTAAGCTGAGGAACACAGCAGTTACTTGGAGGTTTATATATGAGAATGAAGGGTCGCTGAGTAATTGTATGGAAACTGAAAGAATAAGAAAGAATAACAGCTGACTGATCGTTGAGTCAGCGAGCCAATGGCAGAAGGAACTCAATGAGTAATTGTAGAATCTTCCAGAAGGAGGAAGGATAAATGAGCATGTGATGGAGAGGACTACGAGCTTAGCATAATGAGAACTAAGTGAGGAGAAATAAGTCCGATAAAAGGAAAAAGAGAGCATACCAAAGAATCGTAACACTATATATCTGCCACTACTTGCTTGGTACTCGCCACTATTCCCTAGTCTATGATGGCACTTCTGGGGATGGGATAACTGCTTGTACAGATTCAGACTGGGCTTCTGACCCAAACACCAGATGCTCTCAAACCAGTTGGTTCTTGAAACTAGCTGGAGGCATTTTCTCATGGCAGACACACATGCAAAAAGTTGTCACCCTCTCCTCTACTGAGGTTGAGTATATTGCCTTATCAGATTGTAGCCATCAGGTGATATGGATTCACCAGTTACTTGGTGAAATGGGATACCACCTAAACATGATCCCTATCTGTGATGATAACCAAGGATCTATCTTTATGGCTTCCAACTCAGTGACTGAAAAGTGAAACAAACATATTGATATTCACTGGCACAGTATTTGAGATCGGGTTGCTGAGGGAAAGATTGAGCTCTTCTACATAGAAGGTGCTACCAATCCTGAAAACATTTTTACCAAGAACTTGGGCCATGTTAAGTTTGAGCAGTTCCACTCACAGCTAGGTCTAGTTTTCTATGATCTCCCACAGACAGTGTAGTCTTGTCCTTTAGATGCTTATGCACCTTTACCGGCTGCTTAGCAAGGGGGAGTGTCGAACAAGTGTGACTCATTCACTACCCTTTTACTGTAGTATGCACTTAGTTACCTTTTATGGTAGTCTTAGATAATCATGTATCTACAGTTCACACTCAGACTACTGAGTTTAAATAAGTCTCTTGATATGTAACCACCAGTTTGGACCATCCCAACATCCCTCAAATCCTCTATGTGAGTCCTTTTAGCCATCCTCTGCAGCTACTAGGGTCCTGTTCAACATTTGGTCTGGCCATATGCATTGGTGTGGGCCACACCCAGCCTGCTCAGTCTGGTCATATGCATCAGGGTATGTCATACCCATCCCACTTGGTCTGGCTGTATGCATCAGTGTGAATCACACTCACCCTGCTTGGTCTAGTCATATACATTGAGATGTGTCATACCCACCCCACTTGGTCTGGCTGTATGCATCAGTGTGAGTCACACTCACCCTGCTCGGTCTGGTCACATACATTGAGATGTGTCATACCCACCCCACTTGGTCTGGCTATATGCATTGGTGTGGGCCACACCCAGCCTACTCAGTCTGGTCATATGCATTAGGGTGTGTCATACCCACCCCACTTGATCTAGCCATATGCATCAGTGTGAATCACACTCACCCTGCTCAGTCTGGTCATATACATCAGGGTGTATCATACCCACCTCACTTGGTCTGGCCATATACATCAGTGTGGGCCACACCCAGCCTACTTGGTCTGGTCATTTGTATTGGGGTGTACCACACCCACCCCATCTGGTCTGGCCATATGTATTGGTCTGAGTCACACTCACCCTGCTCAGTCTGGTTGTACACATCAGAGTGCATCACACCCATCCCACTTGGTCTGGCCATATGCATTGAGGTCCCTCATACCCACCCCACTTGGTCTGGTTATATGCATCAGGGGTCACTGAGTCAGACCTACCCTGCTTAGTCTCACCGTATACACCAAGGTGGGTTACATGGTACACCCATTCCAGGCCCTGTCATATTCATTGACCCATTTTATATTCACCCTTTCCAGGGTAATCCATATACTATGTGGATACATGCCAGATGGGCCCGACAGTGTCTTATGTGCCCCATATATCTCGGGCCCATCACAGTATCACTCATATATATTGGGTCTTTTGCAAGCAGGCTTACTATATGGTATGGGTGAATGTGACTGTATTATGTGCATTTGTTGCCTGAAACTCCTGCCTATTCTGTTGGAAAGTTCAGAATACAGAACAGTGGAGATAGTTTCTGGATGCAACTCATTTCCCAGAGATCAGAAAGGCTGGAGCAAAGGAATTGTTATGTTCAGGTACGTTTTTCTAGGCTATTTTGCATGCAACCATGTACCAAGAACTTGAGCACAGTATGAGATTACCTATAAAGGTCATGTGAGAAATGTGCAAATTTTGGGCTATGGGGATCTCAAGAAGGTATTGGTCATCACCTTGCCCAGTAACCCATTCTTTGCCAGTCTCAGTGAACAAATTATTGTCCTCACACTCATCACACCATGGAACACAGACAGTAAAGATGCCTCAAAAGAGAATGTCTATATGATAGCCAAAAGGGCAAGCTTTATAACAGACATCCAAAACATCCAATCAGTTGTTGGCCTTGTGGAAACATGAAACAGGTGGGGTGTCATTGATAGAAGCAGGGAGAGCATTACAACAGAGTTTGCAGATAATGAGAATGACTCCTTGGACATCAGCAATGTATAGTAGACTTGCTCATAATACATCTGCTACTGATGCATAAATGTAATATTACATGGACTTTAGGGTATTTTCACAGTGGGATGCAGGGAGGACATTATATTTTTGCATAAATACTAATACATCATGCCTGAACTGAAAATATGCAGTATAACATGCTCTGTTGGCAGAGCCAAAGTCAACTGCTGCTGTGTGAACCAGACACAAGCGATCAACCAGCACCCAAAGAATGGCTCGCTAGTATATTTGTTCCTGTTAGCTGGATGCACCACATACTGTCCCTATCAACAAAATTTCTAGTTGAATATAAAAATGGAACCTAATTTGCAGAACAGGTCTCTGTCAAAACATTATGCCTGCTGAACCCCCAACTCACAAACCACAACCCAATCCTGCACCATACAACTCAAGGCCATTACAAGCAGCCTTTGATATCAAAGCTAAGAAGCATGAAAATCTTACATTACACAACTGGCTTACAGTTTTTTCTTTTATCGACTCTCATCTAAACGTGTCCCAGGATTGTGTAGTCGAGCACTTCCAGACATTGCAATCTGGTGCACTGGAATTCACACAGTCAACACTATCACAGAAGTTGAAGGATTGAGCAGAATTGGAAAAACGTACCCAATCATTATCAGAGTTACAAGTGTGGCATGCAAAGTGAAAAGATGGCCAGACTGGGGATTGAACCCAGGACTGCCTGGATAATTACCAGTAGCTCTACCATCTGAGCTATCTGGCCAGTGGTAGGTTCAAGTGGGTCAGGGGACTAGACGTGTTGTGTGACAACAGAGGTCGTGTGTCATCAGATAAGTGACTGGGCACTATATTTGATAATCATATCCCAATGCATTGTCTGGAAAGCATCCTTGAGTTGTTACTAGCCCTGAAGTTGAGAAGGCTTTGGTCCTGTGGGTAAGATCAATAGAGGAAAAGGGGGAAACAGTTAATGGGCCAATGCTATGGGAGAAGAGAAAGAGATTTGAGAATGAGTTCAACATTCCAGAAGAGAAAAGACTTACTGGTGATCGATGGTTGCAATGCTTATCATATCAAGGAATATCGGAGACATGGTGAAGCAGCATCAGTAAACACCGAAGCTGTTGTGGCAGAGTGTACACAAATATAGAGGATTCTGTCAACATTTCCATCAAAAGATTGCTTTAAATTTGACAAAACAAGCCTCTTTGCATTGTGTGTAATATCATTTAGATGATGCTCTGCACTAAAACAAAATGGAGTAGCACCCCACCTGATCAAGGACTGGCAACAAGGCAGATGAGTGGCAAGAAAAAAGAAAAGTTCCAAATCACCCTTGGATTGGCTGCAAACACTGATGGGAGTGAGAAGTTACCACTCTTCTTTATTGACTGGTCAAAGAAACTGAAGTGCTTTGACCACAAGTTGTTGGAATACACAAGCATGGGCACAGCCGTGCGTGGTCCAGACCACCCCTTTTAGACATCGCCAATGCCTTTATGCCACGTATGTCATCTACTATACATGTTTTCCCTTTATTCTATTCCTTTGTTCCCTTTCATCCTTTATGCCACAAATCTGTCATATGATCTGTGGCACTTACAGTATATTTAGCCAGAGTAGTTACTCACCACCTCAGTTTGTCTGTCCCATACAACGACTGAGATGAGCTTCTGCTATATCCGATTACACTACCTGTACTTAGTCTTTATCTAGCGTGTTGCTCTTGCAGGTAATATATTAGTTCGTCTGTCCCATACAACGACTGAGCATGTTGCTCTTAACCTTTCAGGTTATGAGCCCCAAGCTCACTGTATAAAACAAAGAAACCCGATCAGTACCTCACTATGATGTCCACTACTATTCCACTAACTACCGATACCCTTCCCAACAATGTGCCCAAGCTTGATGTCAAAGGCACAAATTGGGCCATCTTCAACTTCTGCTTCCAGGTAGCTGTTGAGGCGAAGGAGATGTGAGGGCATTTCAATGGCTCAGTGTCAATGCCAACAAGCCAAACCCCTCCGATGGATGATGAGAAGGTGGCAGTCGATAAGTGGAAGAAAAATGAAGGGATCTCTAAACACCTACTCACCCAATAAATCCCTGACTCAACCACTCTCAAAATCTGTAAACTGGCGACCATGGAATTAATGTGGAAAGAGATAACCTGAGAATATACTGAGAAAGGAGCTTATGCACAGACGGAACTGCGGGCACAATTCTTGGAGTCCAGGATATCGAAGGGAGGCAATGTTCGCCAGTTCCTTGACGACCTGCGAACCAAGTGCGAGGAATTAGCTTCTGTTGGGGTGGACATAGATGAAAAGGATTACCACTTCACCATCATTTGATCCCTGCCGAACTCGCTCGCCAATTTTGCTTCCACTCAGTTGGCTGCAGCATGGTTGTATGCGGCCACGAAAACAATAGACCCTGATATGCTCATTTCCCTCATCAGTGAGGAAGTGGACCGATACAAGTCGAAAGGGACCCACCAAAGCGATGCCAAAGATCATGATGAAGCCATAGCTGTTGGTGCACCCTCTCACAGCCATGGATGAGGACATGGGAACCATAGTCACCATGGGAGCAAGCCTAAGCGGCTGTGTTGGACCTGTGAATCCAACCAGCACCTTGCCACGAAGTGTGATAAGGCAGCCAGCAACACGAAGAAAGAAACAACACAGCAGAAGGACACTGCACATGCCGCAGTTGCTGATGATAATAATGGAGTTTTCAGGGTTATCAGTGACGAGGAATCCCTTCCAGATCTGGAGTCCATCAGTGATGATGATACACTCCCAGATTTGGACACCATTGGCAGTGATGATTCCCTGCCCGACCTGGAAACTGTCAGCAACGAGGACTCTCTACTGGATCTTGACACTCCATCTTCAAGCAATGAGGACGAGTCACCTGAGGGGGACACTTTCTCTGACTGTGACGATCAGGTGGCTTGATGAGATGGGTCTTTCAACCACTTTTGCGCAAGGTTTTTGCACCATTCGTGATGCTGATGGAGATACAATCAGTTGCATTCCATGATCCACTAAAGGTCTGTATCAGGTGGTGCATGAAGGAGATCACGCGGCCGCTGTAGAACAACTCACCGTCATGGAGCTTCACCACTGTTTGGGCCACATTGCTCCCTCAGCTGCTCGCATGTTGGCTGAACAGGGTATGGTCAGTGGGCTTGAGTTCAATTTAGTGGATGATGAAGATACCTTTTGCAAGTCATGCATGTATGGCAAGGTGACTCGCAAACCCATTGCCAAGGTACGCAAAGGGCCACATGCTTCTGCCACCAGTGACATCGTGTTCATGGATGTTTGGGGACCAGCCCCCATCACGACCATTAGTGGTCGCCGCTACTATATGACGTTCATGGATGATCATATGAGATTGACTTACCTGTACCTCGTTCACCAGAAGAGCGACACATTCGACTGCTACCGCACTTTTGAAGCATGGCTCAATTGGCAGCTGACAGCCAAAGTCAAGCTCCTTCATTCTGACTGAGGTGGGGAGTATCTAGGCAGAGAATTCATGTTATACCTTGAGCGTCAGGGAACCATGCAGTGTCTCACTGCTTGTGACATGCCACAGCACAATGGCATTGCAGAACGCTTGAATTGTACTTGTCAGAACCACGATTTTCCTTTATGATATTTATGTCTTTCAACCCCTATGATAAGCCCCTATCCTTAATCTTTCACCTGATTATCTAATATTTCCCCATTACCCATTAATTCAGGTCTAGGCTACCTTCAATTGTGTCATTCCATTGACATCAGGTTATGTTATCATCCTTACGTCATGGTCTAGCCTATTGACATCACCATGACATCATTCCATTCCTTGCTTATTTATCATTTCATATTTAGATTCATTTGATCTGTTATTTAATATCTGTTAGTCATTATTTGGGCACAGGGCTCAGATCTAGATACAGGCCTTAGGGTTAGATATCCTATATAAGTAGCACTCGTCCTGTACAGTAGTATCAGGAACAACACAAACAACTCAAAGTGAGAAGTAAGTGAGGCCGAAACCACGGAACAGACTAAGGTGCGGCAATAGGCACACACACAGAGAATGAACCATAGCGATGAGAATTCCAAGAACGAAGGCTAATTACAGGATTTGTACTACTTATATAGGTAATGCTAACCCTAATGCCTGTTAAGCCCTAAGCAGTGATCGAGATCTGGTTAAGATCCGAGTGAAGCCCTTGACCCGGGGATGACTAACGGATCAACGATCTATGGATATAAATAGGTTAATATGATCGGTCTACAATCGGATGTGAAATATAAATAAGCCGGTTTGTAAGCGGATGATAAATATAATGAAATGACATAGCATGACGTCATAAATATGGAATGATGTCAGAGGTCGTGTCAATAGGCTAGACCTTGACATAGGTGGAATGGAGTGATGCAAATGAGGGTAATCTAGACCCGAATTAGTGAAATAATGAAGGAAATGCTAAAGTAAGCGGTGAATTAAGGAAAGGGGATTAGAATAGGGGTGTGAAGTATCGTAATAGACATTGAAGAAATCGTGGTTCTGACAAGTAGTCCTCGTGCTTAGTATTCTCATCACTACAGATTATTCTCTATGTGTGTGCCTCTGCCGCACCTTAGTCTAGTCTGTGGTTTCGGCCTCTCAACTTCTCATTTTGAGTTGTTGAGTTGTTCCTGATAGTACTATCTTGGAATGGGTGCGAGCACTGCTCCATGCTAGCAGCTTGCCTAAATTCTTGTGGGGTAAGGCAGCACATTATGTCGTGTGGTTAAAGAATCGAACACCTACCAAGGTTTTACTCAGAAAATCTCCCTACGAGCTCGCTTTTGGATGACCTCCCGACCTCTGTAGCTTGCACAATTGGGGTTCCACCATGCATGTTCACACTGGTGGCGGTTCGAAATTGGGTGGTCGCATCGAAGTCGGCCATTGGGTTGGTGTTGATAACAGGACCAAGTACGCCTGCCATGTGTATTGGCCTAAGTCGCACACTGTTACCATGGAGCGGGATTTCTATTTTGCTCTGCTGGATGCTGTTGAGGGGGAGAGGGACATGCTATTGACCACCGATATCACAGCACAGCCCTCCATTGCCGGTTCCACTGCATCACCATTGGCTAAAGCCACAGTACCACCGCCTCACATCACTCAATCATCACCTGACCTCATGTCACACAACCCCGTGCCACATGTCCCTGCACCACCTGTCCCTGTGCCACCTGTGGCACCAGCTCCTCCCAAGCCATCCAACTCACATGCACAGCACATCCAAAAGCCGAGCCAGTGCATGCTTGACATCCTCAATGGCAAAAGCGCCTCACCACAGCTCCCTCATGGCATCCTCGCTCCCTCCTCCATCCCAGCAACGCCTGTCCCCATGACTAGCAGCACCGAGAACACCCATGTAACCAGTCACATGTCACCTGCCACTGATGACAGGTATGACTCTGATTACAATGAATGGGAGCTGACCATGCTCGTCGAACATGCCAGCACTGCAGCTGAAGCTCTCAAGCCAACCATGCTTGCTGAAGCACGCAACTGCCCTGACTGGCCCAAGTGGGAACAAGGTATATGGGAGGAGCTTGACACCCTCAATAAAGCAGGGACCTGGGAACTCATCAACCCACCACCCAATGCCAATATCATCAGCTCAAAATCATCTATATGCACCAGCCACCTGGCTATGCAGACCCAGATCAGCCACGTTGTGTCTGCTGCCTATGCAAAACATTGTATGGACTAAAACAAAGTGGCCACCAGTGGTATCAACGACTTGTCGAGATCTTGGTCACCCATCTGTCCTTCTGACAATGTGAGGTGGACCAGGCTGTTTTCATAAGACATGAGGGTACCACCCTCACAATTATCATCATGCATGTGAACAATTGCACCATCACAGCCAACTCCTCCAACCTTATTCACGCAATAAAGAAGCAGCTCAGTGGTTACGTCAAGGTAATGGATCTCGGAGAGTTGCATTGGCTCCTGGGAATCAAGGTAACTCAAAACCAGGATGAATGAGAGCTCATGCTATCACAGAAGTCCTACATTGAGTCTATCCTCCATCACTTCAACTTCAACGATGTGAAACCCATCTCAATGCCCATGGACCCTTGCACTCAGCTAACCTCCAGCCAATCGCCCACGATGGCTGGTGAATACACTGCTATGCAGCACGTCCCTTACCAAGAAGCCATAGGTTCCCTCATGTACACTGCCCTCGGAACATGCCCAGACATCTCATATGCGGTCGCCCAAGTGTCACGTTTCTCCTCAAACCACAGACAACTGCATTGGGATGCTGTACAACGAGTCTACCAGTATCTCTGCGGGACGAAGTCTCTCCATCTGACGTATGGTGGTATGGAAAGGACACTAACAGGGTACACAGACGCCAATGGTAGCATGACTGAGGATTGCCATGCTGTTTCAGGCTATGTGTTCCTCATTGATGAAGGCACAGTGTCTTGGAGTTCGAAGAAACAGGAGATCATCTCCTTGTCAACCACTGAAAGTGAATATGTTACAGCTACACATGCTGTGAAGGAAGCCTTGTGGCTCCGCTCCCTGATTGCCGAGCTGTTTACACCCCTCGCCAATCTCATCACACTCTTCTTGGACAACCAATCAGCAATTGCTTTGGTGAAGGACCACCAATATCATGCGCGTACCAAGCACATTGACGTACACTTTCATTTCATCCACTAGGTCATTGATGATGGGAAACTCCACCTCATTTTCTGCCTCACTGGAGATATGGTTGCTGACATCTTCATGAAAGCGCTCCCCTCTCCAAAGGTCAAGCATTTCACCGCTGAGCTTGGACTGCGCCCAGCTTGAGGGGGAGTGTTGGAATACACAAGCATGGGCACAGCCGTGCGTGGTCCAGACCACCCCTTTTAGACATCGCCGATGCCTTTATGCCACATATGTCATCTACTATACATATTTTCCCTTTATTCTATTCCTTTGTTCCCTTTCATCCTTTATGTCACAAATCTGTCATATGATCTGTGGCACTCACAGTATATTTAGCCAGAGTAGTTACTCACCACCTCAGTTCATCTGTCCTGTACAATGACTGAGGTGAGCTTCCACTATATCCAATTACACTACCCATACTTAGTCTTTACCTAGTGTGTTGCTCTTACAGGTAATATATTAGTTTGTCTGTCCCATACAACAACTGAGTATGTTGCTCTTGCAGCTCTGTACTACGTTGCTCTTAACCTTTCACAAGTCACCTCAGTCATTTGGCTATTATTATCGCAATAACAAGAAAGCATGGATGACGATGGAGCTGTTCGAAGAGTGAGTATTAATAGATTTACTCAAATATTTTAACTTACCAGTTTGAAGATGGGTCAAGACACTTGACCTGAAAATGGGTGCACAGCAGTGCTTCATCTGTCTTCTCATTGATAACTTTGCTGGCCACTCGATTGCCTACAAGCCACGTCATATTCAGCTTGAATTCTTCCAACCAAACTTAACTGCATTTGTACAGCCACTCAACACTGGTGTCATCTGGTGCTTCAAGGTATTGTACTGTCAAGCTTTCTGTAGGCATGCGATTGATCTAGATGAAGCAGGCCAACAAGAAATCTATAAAATCAATCTTCGTGAAGCTATGCTTATGGCAAAAGAAGCTTGGAATGCAGTCAAACCTCAAACTATCCAGCATTGCTGGGACCATACTGAAATTCAAGCAGCCACAGCACCATTATCACACCCAACATATGCCGATCCACATGCCTGGAGTATCCTCCACAATTTCACTATCAGCAACAATATCTCTCTCCCAGTCACCAAAACTCAGCTCCAAGAGCTTCTTGGTGATTCATATGTTAATGAGCACTGGCGGGCTGCTTTCATGGCTGTCATGGATGCGAAGGATGACACAGTACAAGCAGCAGCAGCAGTCGAGAAGCTTGCCACTGCAGCAACTCATCACACTGAACTTAGGATCAGAATTCCAGTATCTCAGTCATTGGCACAACTTATGAAGATTGAGGAAGAACTGAAGGGTTCTATGAAAACATTAAAGGATTGCAACTGCATCTTTGGGACACCACTCACAGTCAATGAACTCCTGGCACCGAGAGAGGAAGCTGAGGTGGGAGAACAAACATATCAGTTCAAAGATGATGCTGCCATTGTGACAGCTGTCTAGTACCAAATGGCTATTGAACGTGGTGAAATTATCGAGATCGATTCAGATGATGATGATGATTCCCAGCCAACACCACTCTCATATACAGAGATTGCTCTGTTATGTGAGAAACTTGAGGCAGCTTGCATTGCCCAGAGTCACTCAAACACCTCTTTGAAATTGACAAGGCATTTTCACAAGTTCCATGGTGAGATGCATTAGGAGGAGTCGCAAAATGTGAAGCAGATGATGTTGGACAACTATTGGAAACAGTAGTCACACTTGTCACATAATGTCACATGTTTGTTCCCACATAATGCTCATATTGCATGAAGTACACTTGTCACATAATGTCACATGTTTGTTCCTGCATAATGCTCATATTGCATGAAGTGAAGGCCCCCTTAGGTCGTATGCATTATGAGCAAGTCTATTGTACTATAAGTAACATGTACTGGTGGTAGCTCAGAGCTGAGTATTGCCAACAACAATGAAAATTGCTGCCTGCTGCACCCACCTGCCTCTTGCACTGAAAAAAAGTGTCTGTGATTGTCAGTGAAAAGAACTGACCATCACATCAGTGCCATCACCCATGATTATGAAGGGATCAGTGGTGGCAGCAGTGATTATTGGCACTTTCACTTCCCTCAGTGTTTGGGCCTGCCTGTCTCCACTAGCCAATGACAATATGATTTTCCCCTAAGGGTCCCTGTATCCATCATTGCTCAGAGGGTCTTCTTGGTTTGGAATGTATTTGGGGGAACGGTCGGCGACCCAGCATTGATAAAACACTATCTCGCTGTCAAGGGTAGTCATACCCTCGGAGAGGTGTATGGAGAGCCTGAGTACGATGTCGCCAGCTGGAGTGAGAACTTTGACACTCATGCATAGAAACAACTTTGCCAGATAGCGTTATGTATCGCGCTTGTACAAGTGTGGTGCGAGACCACACAGACCCCCAGAGCCTGTGGCAGCTGTCCAGATAGTTGGAACAAGGGCTTACTCGGACATTCACCAACAAGTCTGTGTTTAAAAATATGCTGCGTAGTCTTAAACGCCTGCGTCAAGAATGAGAGGACGGGAAAAGCTTAGATGCTCCAAGGATTGCAAGTTGACACTGACGTCCTTGACAGTCGTCAGTAGATGATCGAGCAGGCTCGGTTGTGGAAGCGTCCTCATGGTAGTATTGCGAAGCTGCACGAAATGACCAGTCGATGTCCTGTGTTGTATCAAATCACCTCGATCCGTGCGTCCCATCACCATCACCCATACCAGACCCATAGCACATCCATGTAGGAAGTGGAATCGCCAGTCGCAGCATAGGCCTGCCTGACTCTTGCTAATGTCATTCATCATGAGTCTCACAACTCAAGGACAGGCAGAGTACGCACACCGTGATGTAGACACCCCCGGCAGAGGTAGAGGGTAGAGTTCTGTTGTTGACTCATTGGATCTAGTGGGGAACAAATGATTGTGACTGAGTACATATGACAGAAATGAAAGACCCACTGTGTGTGCACCTGCCGGGTCTGTAGAGCCTTGCCCACTACCAGATGCATCTTCGATCGGATCACTGGGGTCACCAGCTTCAGTGTGTGATGGATCCTGCAATGCCTGGTGAGCGTCCGCGCACAGAAAAGAAAAAAAAAACAAATGCCCTGCTCTCCAGCGGGTTGACCATCGCGGGAAGCAGCCTCGAGTTGCTGTTGACGCTCCAGCTGGGCGAGAGGATTAAACTGCAATGTTTGATGAGCCACAGTCACAAACACAAGGAACAACGAACCCTTTTCC
This sequence comes from Pulveroboletus aff. ridleyi, assembly GCA_038094035.1. Lineage (NCBI taxonomy): Eukaryota > Fungi > Basidiomycota > Agaricomycetes > Boletales > Boletaceae > Pulveroboletus > Pulveroboletus aff. ridleyi. Next base: position 13,953 of record JBBPTJ010000368.1, read on the forward strand.
TCCCAGCAGAAGTTTGCTATATCACAGGTTAAGCATACCACGTTGGATCGCCTATGAAGAAAAGATGCTCACTGGATTGAGTTGAGCTGCAGCCATCTGTGAAGGACCCACAGGGGGGGCTTTTACTCTCGCCAGTGGGGGAGAATGTGAAGGACGATCTGCGGACTGGCGTGACTCTCTGGGTGCTCGACCGAGTTCATGCGATTCTGCATCTTTATTACCCTTTTTGGCCCAGGTGGGTACGAGCCTTTTCAAGATTGGACCGCGCCAAAATGACTCAGCAGCAGCAACATTGCTTCCTAGAGGTGCATTTGCTGGCCGACGTAAATCAGGTGGCGATCCATCATCCTTGTGGGGGTGAAAAGATGTTGGAGAGGGTGGCTGCTGTAGGGTTAACGCTGGTGTAAAAGGAAGATATGCTAACCACAAACTTCATCATAGTCAAATGCAGCAGCCTGCACGCCTAATGGCATCTCAGTCTATATGACTGTGAGGATTCTGTGCGAGACCGAAGTGAAACGACAAATACCTCGAGGAGATCACCCTCCCTGTGAGTCTCTGACACGACGGAATCAGATTCTCTAAGGTCTTCCTGGTGCACATACATAACAAGGGTGTCAGCATACCTCATTCTGAAGCGAAGGGATAAAATACTACTGCACGAGAGTGAAATGAGTTGTCATGGCCTGGTGTCGCAGAATGCTTGGAGACAATGATGTTCAGCCAATGCAGTGACATCATAAATGGTCAAACACCTACATGAAACAGACCATATTCATCTGGAAGAATGCGACCAAGGTTATGCACTACGACCTTCCCTTTTTCTCCTCCAGTCACCAGGTAGATATTATCTTGGGAGATGGCAATTGTCCGAACAGTTTCACTGCTCTCAATAGGAGAGCCAATGAGAGAGAGGGTGGATGAATCCAGGAGGAAGATCGAAGAGGATGCATAGGTAGCGATAAATTTTTCATTACCAGCCAGAGCAATAGAAAAGACAGTGCCACCACTGAGATACTCTGACTCAGAAACCTGGTGCCCGGTGGATAGATTGAAACACTTGACTGTGAGTCTTGATGGAGCAAAAATGTGTGTGCTGTCATTCGACCACGCGAGCGGGGCTAGTCCTGCAGAAATGCTACTATTGATGGTGGCAAGGAGGTTGCCCTCATGGCTATCAAAGATGTGGATATGGTGAAAGATGTCAGTGG
>JBBPTJ010000371.1:0-15113 GCA_038094035.1 Pulveroboletus aff. ridleyi
GATAGGGTAAAGAAGTGACATAAGGAATGCGTACTGATATGCCGTTAGACACAAGTCCGGCCTTCCTATCCATCTCCGAACGCTTCCATAGGACTTCAGTAACTCCTATGTAGGAGTTGTAGGAGTTTGTCTGGAACTTCGTTAAGGAACTTCGGAGTTGGACAGGAGGGCCCGGAGGAGATCGGAGTTGTCATCTCCAACACTGATCTTATCTTGCATGACCGACATGGGAAGATCACATTGTGACCCTTGATGTTCAGGAACTTCTGAATCACAAGGATGTCACCTAATTTGAAAATAACATATGCATGTAGGATGAACATGGTGCTCACGCAAGCGTCATATGTAGGTACTCCATATGTGAGTTTAACGAGTTCGTCATCTAGCGGTGAAAGGAACGAGGCGAGATTTTTTGGTTGCCACGGTCCAGGGATGATCCCAAGGCAAGTCAGATACCTGCAACGGGTGCGGAGATTTGGAGGTAGGTTGTAATTCTGTAAGATAATTGGTGTTGCGGATGGCCCATTATGTCGTTTGTAAAGTAGGTAGCTGTCAGTACACAGTGCCAAGGCAATGTCGTGTGGATCGGAAAAGTACTGATGGGCGAGCTCGATACTGTCCACTACAACACGCTCTCCAGTCAGCCTGTGATAATGAGCACTACTGAACATGTCTGTGATTTCATCAGCATTGGATTGGAACCTCGCCCGGTAGCCCATAAGCTGAATTCTTGCGACGCTCTGAAATAATCCTTGCAAGCGGGGGATGAGTGGGAAGTAGGCGAATTGGCATCGAGGTTTTCCATTGGCCTTGAACCGTGCCTCACCACAGTAGGGACAACGAGGGAAGGAAGTATATTGTGATGTGTATAGAACACATGAGTTGATGCAGCAGTCATAGTTGACCGGTGCGATCCCAGTGAGTATTGTCATCCGCTGACCAATTGTGTATGCTGAGTCCAAGCTCATCTTGTGCCGAAACACGTATCTCATCTGTTGGAATGCCGACTGTGTGATCTGCCCCATGACAAGCAGATTGAATGCTTGTATATTGTCCCAGTCATGGTCGGACAGAATTTTATTGCCTATGTAACAAATCGCATACCGTCCGATAATTAACAATTCAAGTAATGTAGATATACGCATGCATATTGAATATCAACTCCTCCTCTGCCTGCAGCACAACATCTTGCAGTCCCAGATCGCCAATTTGCTTGTCGTCGCTGCCTTCTTCTGACTTATTGTCTGCAGCCCATTCCCAACCATCGTGTTCAGAGTATCCCTCTTTGGTTTGATGCGGGCTGCCAGAACTCTCACTGTATAAGCCAGACTCGCTACTAGGTGATAGCAAGTGATTTGCTGTGGGGCCCGAGACCATGCCTACTGCCATGTCTTGATGTCCAGCGTCATCTGGGGCTCCATGTCAATCACAATCAATGAATTTTATACAATACGTACTGTTGGTGTCTGAGGCAGCAGAGTCGATACTCAGGGATGCTTGTATCCCCTTGAACAGTCCCTTGTCCAATATTTTGCGATAATGGCGCCAGTGCTGTCGAAAACTAAGCCATTTACCACATGCTGGAGTACACCAGCACTGCTTGACATGGTCTTGCATAAGCCTGAGGGGTTTTGAATGGTGGTAGCGATGTTGGCACATTGCATTAAGGGAATACATACTTGTGATGAATGCAGGATCAGCAGGACAGGCGGGAAAAGGTGCACATGATGTGCACATGATAATTCACCGAAAATTCAACCAAGTCCAAAGTTTTGGGGCGCTGGGGTGCACATGACTGAGATGGTCAACACATGACTGGGACATGGCCTGCATCCCTATCAGAGACCACTGTCATCACACTCCCATCTACCATTATGCCAAGGCTTCCAAAGCCAAAGGCAGCTGTAAAAAAACACTCAAGGGACACAATGCTCCTCAAAACAATTGCACAAATGAAGGAGCAGCTGGAATTTCTCACCCATACGTGATTTCTGGATCGACAACCTTGCTGACACACCACATCTATTTAGGCAATGAATGTGCAAAATGGCAGTGCACAAGAAGACCTGGATATCCAACAGGTCAACAAACTGACCTCATTCCTAGACCAAAGGGTCACCCTGGCCGCAGTGAGGGCAAGGGGTACCGCATAGTCAATGAATTGGGCCTGGCCGACAACAAGGAACAATACTATCATATCTCCATTCATCTCTCCTCGCTTGTCATCTATTGGTGCTGATGGTATCGAGACAAGCGAACGATTCATAGGTCAGCAATCAAGTACCTTGACATCACTCGCACGATGAATCACCAACGTAACAATCGCTTGGTTGAGAAGGTTATCTGGCAGGTAGGTTTACCAAGCCTTTTCAGTCAATGTATGCATGAATGCTCAACAATATAGATCCAATTGAAGCTGCCTATGCTAATGAAGTACGAAAATGGATGGCCAGTGCACGATATGCTGGCCCAGTATCTGTGCAATAGTTCACAAGTGAGCAAGCGAGAAGAGAAGACTGCTATGGTACATATTCAAATTGCTAATTACATCTGACAAATGACCCCGATTGTAGAAGATGAATGGCCAAGCAAAAGCCACCAGTCTCACTGGATCAGACACCAACGAGAACGACCTCAAGAACGATGCAGATATGGAAACCAATCACGAAGACGAGCAAGAAGATGATGTTAGCGAAGGTAACGGCAATACCTCTACCGAGAGTGAGGACAACAAGGACAATGAGGAGAATGATAATGATAATGAGGAGAATGAGAATGACAACGAGGAGAATGAGAATGACAATGAGGAGAACGATAACGATAATGAGGAGAACGATAATGATAACGAGGAGAATGAGAACAAGAATGAGAATGAGAATGAGGAGAACGGGCACGCCTTGGGTGGGTCTAGGGAGGATGGGCATTGGCCTCCAAAAAGGCGTCAGATGGATCACACCCATAGCTCGCTTGGGGGAAAGAAGGTATGCCCCAAACGACCATCATTGTCAATGAACTCAACTTACACTTCCTGAGAATGAGAAACAGGTCCATGGATGCCATCAATCCGCAACACGAGAGTCGACTACCAAGAGGGGAGCACCACCTGCATCCTCACATGGATCCTCACGAGTTCAGGGGAGTGGTCTGATAGCTAACCCAAGTGGAGCTGTGGCTGACAATATCAACTTCTAGCCTGATGATCACGAAGAACTAGAGGTTACAATCCCTCTATTTTGTCTGGGTGAAGACTGCCTGGACCCGATCCCAAAGGATATCTCAGGCCAACTTCGGACAGCGCTTGTCCGTTACACTAGGTTCTTGAAGCAAGGGAAGGAAGATCTCCGGCTGGCCACTGGGATCTGCCTTGCAGTGAGGCGGTTGCATGTGCGCACAGATTCAATCGATGTCACCTGCAGAAGGAACTGGCCTGCGACCACCATTGAGTTCCAGAAAATTCCGATTCGCATTCTCGAGATGTATGACGAGCTCAATAGGATTATATTCAAACTCAATGGACGCATGAACCTATACGTTTGGAATTGTTTCCTGGACAATTTGGAAATGGACGGATGGACGATTGAGCAGCTCGCTGTATTGAAATCACCACAGATTCTGATGACATCCCAGATTTGGTTGCACTCTCGCAGTGGATAGTAAGCCCCCATTTTGTTTATGAATTGTTCCCATGAAATGAGGGTGGCCAATGATTAATGACATCTCGGTTTTATAGCTACGGTCCGAAAGGGACTGCGATTGTGATGCACACACTACTCCAGTTGTTCCCTCCGGCATCCACTGCGAGGGATGCATTTAAACCACTGCCGCTGATGCACTATTTGTGCTATTTTGTCGCTCCTCACGTTTGTTCACGACTGATCATGCAGGACCTCAACACATCCTTTATATACGCGTACAATGCCATGGTTGCAAGTAGCGACATAGGCAATTCAATCCACCCAAATGAAGATGATGACGATGAGGCCGATCTCATCAACCACAAAACCACCTTATCGTTCAAAGGACTTGCAAGTCGCAGACAAGAAAGTGTAGATGCAGCCATGAGAGCACTTGTGAGTCTCCAGAATGGACAGCATGAACCCGGAAGGGAGGTACGTCATGCTAGTGAGCTCTCTATTGTCTATGGGCTTATGATTTCACAGAGGCCGCACCCTAGGCCTCGGCTCATCATTAAGGGTTCACAGGTTAGTCTGTTATTCTAATCTAGGGACTAATTATACACAATCGATCAATTGGGTTGGCTAGCCTCAAGCGACCGGTACCATGAGTGGGGGCCTGAACAACAGTGAGAGTACCACGGACTTGAATAATTGTATGACAGGCGCAGGTCAGGGCTCGACTATCCCAAACGAGGCAGGTCTAGGCGATACAGGTCCCGCTACATCAAGGGCACCGACAAAGAGGACAGCCAGTCGTTCCAAGAATAAATCAGTCAGTGGGAGTCAAGGAGCCAACCTACAGACTGGAAGGTCTACCTGATCAAAATCATGTACAAGCTAATCATCACATCCGTCCCAACGCAAGTTTACGAGCGTCGCTGTTTCTGTTGCTAAATTTCTCATAGCTTGCTCTCACTGGATGTTTAGTCAGTGTTACTGCTATTTTATTTCATGCTGCATACATGCTATTGGTGTGAACTGAGTACTGAGCATTGAGCGCTGAGGGATCAGAGAGTGCTGATAACTAGGCTCTCAGACAGTATCTAAAAGTGAACGGAACGCTAGCTGACAGTTGAGAGGACACGCTTGATGAGTGTCTTGGACACTATCTAACAGTTGGGGACACTACATAACATTTGAAAGAACATGCCTGATGAACATCTCAGACATTGAGATAACACTGGAGTAGGAGTGTCTGTGACACTACATCACACTGTCAAAAATGTCCACATCAGCGTTGCAGGGGACACTGATTCATAGTGGCAGATGCTAGGCAACAGTGATCACAGCAATAGTCTGAAGCATAACAGACAGTGTCAACTATTGACTTTACTCTTTGTAGTGACTCAGGCCCTGACCCTCGTTTGCGAGTTTATTTTTGGCAACAATAAAACTGGACTGGTGACCACTACCAGCTCGGGATCGCTCACAGTCGTCAGAGAGGAAGTCTCCTCCCTCGCGAACGGGGTCTTGGCCGGTCAGGCAGGAATCTATTATGGCTCTGCCACAACAGAATCCACTTACTTCTTCCCCTCTGCGACTGTCGAGGCTTGGAATACTTACATGGCCACTGCTATGATAACCGGAGCAGACGCTGCAGTTGTCACAGATTACCTGGCAGGCAAGTGAGCTTGCCTAGGAGGTGTCATGTTCTCACAACCATGCTCAATATCATTGTTGTGAATCTATCATAGGGCTTCTCTCTCTTTTGATCTACTTTCCTTGTATCAATTCATGTGCATTAGCTGCAGTAGGTTAAGATGCCTTGTTTATAGCATCATCCAATGTGTCTTCCATGAGTTAGCTTTCTGTGCTGAGCCCATGTGGTGACATTCACCCATACCATATGGTAAGCCTGCTTGCAAAAGACCTGATATATATGAGTGATACTGTGATGGGCCCAAGATATATGGGGCATGTAAGACACTGTCAGGCCCATCTGGCATGTACATATCCACATAGTATATGGATTACCCTGGAAAGGGTGAATATAAAATGGGTCGATGAATATGACAGGGCCTGGAATGGGTGTACCATGTAACCCACCTCGGTGTATATGGTGAGACCAAGCAGGGTAGGTCTGACTCAGTGACCCCCAATGTGTACGACCAGACCAAGTGGGGTGGGTATGAAGGATCTCGATGCATACAGCCAGACCAAGTGGGATGGGTGTGACACACCCTGATATGTACGACCAGACCGAGGAGGGTGAGTGTGACTTGGGCCAATACATATAGCCAGACCAGGTGGGGTGGGTGTGGTGCACCCCGATACATATGACCAGACCGAGCAGGCTGGGTGTGGCCCACACTGATGCATATAGCCAGACCAAGTGGGGTGGGTATCACCCACTTCAATGAGTATGACCAGACCAAGCAGGCTAGGTGTGGCCCACACCGATGCATACTGTTATGCAGACGCAAGAACACTGAAGCCGAGAAACTAAAGGTCTGCCATAAGACCTTGCAAAGAGAAGTGAGAGCCGAGGAGAGCACTTATTGTCCAAGGTTTTAACCCAAGGAACAAGTGGCCAAAGCTGGGGATACCAGCTGAGGATGCACCCTTTATATATTGCAAGAGAATGCGCACAGACCAAGCTGTGCTACAGATAAGGTGTGAAAGTATGCTATATATGGTAAGTGATATCCCACGGGTGTGGGAGAGTTCTGTGATGTGGAAGTGTAGTGACGGTAATTAAAAGGGTGTGGTGACCATGTGTTATGACGTCATGGTCTAGGCCATGTCATGTGATCTGGTCATGTGACCGGTGAGTGAGTGAAGAGAAAATGAAAAATAATTAGGTCAGCATATATGATATAACACATATGGCCAGACCAAGTGGGGTGGGTATGAGGTACCTCGATGAGTATGACCAGACTGAGCAGGGTGGGTGTGACTCACACCAATGCATATGGCCAGACCAAGTGGGGTAGGTTTGACACACCTTGATGCATATGACCAGACCGAGCAGGGTGGGTGTGACTCACACCGATGCATACGGCCAGACTGAGTGGGGTGGGTATTGTTACACTTGATCCCAAAGGGTCGAGCACAGACTTGGTAAGATCCTAAGACACTCGAGGTAGGGGGGGATACCCTATAGATGAGAGGGTCAAGGATTCGTCCTGGTGGGAACCAGACGGTTGACTGCCCGTTGAAGCGGGTGGACCAAGGACAATCCCTTGTGATCGGGATGGGACGTGGGCAAGAGCTAAAGCGCTCACTCAGGTGTAGAGCGGAGACACAAGAAAAGGAATAGGATGTTATTATCCAAGTAGGTCTAAGCTAAGGTTACAGGAAGACTACTTGGGGTTTATATACAAAGACGAGGAGATGCTGAGTAAGCGTATGGAACATAAAAGAACACGAAGGAATAATCGGCTGACTGATCGTTGAGTCAGTGAGCCAATGGCGGAAATACAGCAATGAATAATCGGAGAATGTTCTAGAAAGCAAAGGAAGGAACAGGCACGTGATCGGGAGAACTACGAGCTTAGCGTAAGGAGAGCTAAGCGAGGAGAGATAAGTCCAAAAGAAAAGAGTGAAACAACAAATCGTAACAGGTATAACTCCCCTTGATGTATACGACCAGACCAAGCAGGGTAGGTGTGACTCACACCGATGCATATGGCCAGACTGAGCAGGGTGAGTGTGACTCACATCGATGCATACGGCCAGACCAAGTGGGGTGGGTATGACCTATCTCGATGAGTATGACCAGACTGAGCAGGGTGGGTGTGACTTACACCAATGCATATGGCCAGACCAAGTGGGGTGGGTATGACTCACCTCGATGAGTACAACCAGACCGAGCAGGGTGGGTGTGACTCACACCAATGTATACAGCCAGACCAAATGGGGTGGGTATGAGGTACCTTGATGCATATGACCAGACCGAGCAGGGTGGGTGTGACTCACACCAATGCATATGACCAGACCAAGTGGGGTGGGTATGACTCCCCTCGATACATATGACCAGACCAAGCAGAGTGGGTGTGACTCACACCGATGCATATGGTCAGACCAAGTGGGGTGGTTGTAACTCACTTTGAGAGGTACAGCCAGATCACACAAGGTGGGTATAATTTACACCGATGCATATGGCAAGGCCGAGCAGGGTGGGTGTGACTCATGTATAAATCTTCATGGCTATGAAATCTATTCAGATATTGATATTTCTTCTGGTATAGATGCCCATTCAAATGGAACATTTTACTGATATGATACAAAGTTACTTTAGGTCGTTACACACGCTGTTCTTGAATATAATCTAACATATCTAATAACCTCATCTGGCTCTCCAGCAATTCCATCCTCTGTCATGAAGCTTGAACGAAAGAGTTTGTGGCCATTTCCATTGCCACCCAAACAAGCGGATGCTCAATTGGTTGATGTGGAACTCTTGCAGCTTCCTGCACCATGGAATCAACAGTTTTAGCATCTGCAAATACTGTCAATATCGTCAGTGTGTACCATTCAGAGCATTTGTATAAGCTCACCAAAATTCGGGATGCCCTTGGTATTTGCAAACTCCAGAGCTAAGTCTGGATCATCTCTTGTGGTGACTCCATTAGGGCATATTATGAGATCTCAAATCATTAATATACTATGAAAGTTCACTTACAACATTCCTGAATGGTCTTCATGGCTTTGGCCCAATACTTTTCTCTGGCTTCACAACTTTGCAATGTTGAAGTATTCAGCACTTGTTTAGCGTGTTTATTTATCTGCGCTTATGGATGTAAATATATTTATTGGTGACAGAAATGTTTAAAAAGACACACTTGTGTTGTTGGCTGTGAGACTGAGGGATGAAGGGTGGAGGAGTCAGGATCTGAACATTCTTGTTATTCGGCAAAAATGGAGGAGGGGTCAGGATTCGTGCTTTGGACCAACAGTCCAGATCTGTAGTCGGTATTGTGAATGGGGGTGGTGTCAGTATACGAGCATTGGCTAGATCATTCAGGTTGGGTGGTACAATGGAAAACCAAGCAGGGTTGAATGGTGGAGGGGTTGGAATATGCCACGGAAATTCTGATTCATCAATCATATCTGTAGATCAAACCTGGTCATAACTACTCAAAATGTGAAACTGATCATGTACCAATGTCATCAGATATATTGTCAGCAGAGACCGACCATTGAGAGCAGGTGACCGAGCTTGCACCTTCGGTAAAAATATTAACATGAACAATGGTACAAAATCAGAATAATAAAATATACCTGAGCTCAGAAAGTGAACTTGCTTCTGCATAGTATGTGAGGATAGAAATTGTGGACAGTGAAATGATAAGGAAGAGGAACTTCAGCAGCATATGGTAATCACGACATGGCAGCAGAGTTGTCTCGAATGTGGGAATATGGTGGCATGTGTGGACAATAACAAATCCACAAGTAATTGCTGAGCTACACCAACTCAAAAGGCAAAAGCCAAACAAAGTCAAAACCTTGTTGGTCCTCGGTGTTCCGAACTCAAAACATCGAACGCCCTCCTCCTCATCCACTTACTATTATCACTGCCGTACTCATCAAATTTCTGTGCCACATGCGACAATGACTTCTATTCAATCCATCGTCAATGATACGACTGCCACCATTTGCCAAGTCCTCAAGGAGAAGGTGCTTGGGCCAACCGACGGACCAGCAGCTTGGACGGAGGCATGGCATCAAGCCATTGTAGATCTGAAGGCACATCTTGTACATTTCATTAATTCTAGCATATTTAGAAGTTAACTAATTGCTCTAGGACACGATCAGGGCCATTGCAGGAGGGGCCGAGAGGGTCCCTCTCTTGGCTGTAGCCTGTGACATCCAGATGTCTCACTACCAGAACGATTGTTGGCCCGACTGGAGCAAAATCAAATGATATCACCAAGTGGCCCGATCATCCTTGGCTCAATATCAGCCAAGTTGCTGACAAGGAAAGCGAGGTGAGTACTGTGTTTACATTGTTCATTATCTCTTACAACTCTAGTTCAACACCAAGGGTCAAAAGGATGGCAAGGTGTTTGCAGAAGAGGACATTAATTCCCGACAAGCACTAATGACTTCAACTAGACCAGTGACAGGGAAGGGCAAGGCACAACAGGTTGACATGCCAGAAGCTGAGCCCAAGGACTGTGGATGTTCAAGATGCCATGTCCACAACTCAGATGCACCATGAGCAGGACCATCTTGAACATGCTCAGCAGGAAAATCATGACCACTGCCTCCTGCTGATGACACCAAGAACAACTCTACTCAGAGTTGCGACACCTGCAAGCGACAAGGGGAGAAGTGTGTCCCCAACCCTGGGTACACTTGCACTCAATGCAACCAATGGAAGGTATGGTGTTCACTCACGCAGAAGTACTAACAGCCATTGGTTCGTCGTCAGCAATCCCCCTCCTCAGATGCTGCAAAGCGACCTTGGCAACATCGTGAGTCCACCTCTTGGCCACCACAGTCTGTCGCACAGAAGCCCTCCCCACCACTACCCCCACCACATAAAGCTGTGTCGCAACCGAAGGTCATTCCCACCATTCGCATCCCCCTCCGCAATGCCACTGTTGCTGTGATTTCAGCCAGTGAGCCAGAGACAAGCGTCAAGATTGGCCCCCCAAAGAAGAAGTTTAAATTGGCAAAACAAGGCAAAGGTAAGCTAAAATTATTCTCTATATTCCAAAATCTGATTTTTTCAGTTCTCGAAGGGGTCGTTATCACCAAGACGAAGAGGTCAGCCCTGACTCCAAGGGTGCCTGAAGCATCCACCACCACCTTGGGCCAAGCTGGACATGGCCAGATGGGTGACGAGGCTGTCCATATCGAATATCGTAAGTTACAGGAAAGCCACCAACACCTCCTGGAACGACATGCACAACTGGAAGACCAGGTCAGCTCTATGGCCGACTCACTCAAGACCATAAGTCTAGTGGTCACTGACCTCAGAGGTCAGTTCATCGGAACTGGGAGCACCGCTACTCGAATGTGGTTCCCATTCGAAGGTTCACAAGAGGTCCAAAACCATGAAGATGCTGCTGGTGAAACATCCAGCTCAGCAATAGGTCAAGAAATTGGCCCACAAGACACCCTCAGCTCCCCTTCCTTCCCAGTTCAAGATTCTCCACCTCTTTCTGAGCCTGATGCACTCGTTCCTGACCCCACCCCCAACCCCTCTGCAACCAGTGACCCAGTCCATTGGGTCATTGCCCCTCTGCCTCACTGAGCTGTGCCTCAAGGAGCTTGGCCAGCTGCTGACATCACTTGGGGATCTGGCCTCAACACCTCATCACACAGTAGTTGGGTCCCACTGTCATTGTTCCAACACATCCCCAGCATTTCAGGGATCAAACCTCGACAGCAGGAACCACGATAGACATCGAGAATGCTGCTGAGGAGGATATGGTGGAGAAGGAGAGGTCGGTTAGTGAGATGGATGGGAATTCAGGGGATGCAACAAAGACAGGTTCTGTCAAGTCCGGTCGGAGGTCCAAAGGTTAGTGTACAAAGTTTGTAGGGAGGACGAATGGAGTTCGGAGCAGCAAGGGGGTACCTAGGAGGACATTGGCGCAGGACTTATGTGTCGCGCCCTTGTCTAGGCTCTGTCCTTGTATTTCGTAGGAGAGAGGGAGAGAGAGAGGGGAGAGAGAAGGGAGTTGGACGAGAGACAGGAGGTGACTGGTTTGATATTCATACTGAAGTACAGAAACGGAGTACAAGAAACTTATATACTGAGGTCTGGTCTGGAGTTTGGACAGAGGAATGGAGGATCGTATAGAAAGGTACATCGGGAAAGAGGGAAGCATATGGAGATGGAGAACATATGTAGTGAGAGCATATGGTGTGGCGAAGGGTCTAAGGGATGAGGCTAAGGGTTGTAACTAAGGAATGGAGGGTTGAAGGTACAAAGGGAATACTAAATAAGGAAAGTGAAGGAAGTCCAATAATAGGAGAACGGTGTCCGATATGAAAGGACGAAGTCCGGATTACAGAGGGATGGAGAAGGAGTGACGGATCCAGGGATTTGGAGATCAGAGCAGATATGACAGGTTCTGCAACCGAGTAGGATATTTTGGAAGGTTGGACAAATGTAGTTTCAATACCTCGGACACATGATATCTATAGTATGTACTTCAATCTGAGACATGTGTAGGAAGGTCATATAAAAGAAAAAGATGGTCGCTATAGTATGAAACTGTAATCTTAATTTTATTGCTTTAAAGGCTTATATATAAAAATCTCAGCATCCGGTGGAAGTGGAGCCTTGTGTGCCCTTCCTGATCGATGCGGGGTCATAGCTTTAGATCCCATTTGATTGTCAGATGTGGTTCGAACGTGCTTAGGGTCAACATACCCTGAGGTTTATTCCCTGCCTTTATAGATATGCTAGATGTGAGCTCCTGAGACCTCAGCTGTTGTTCAGCATTCACTCCAGCACCACTGACCAAGGGCAACTCCTTTGATGTTTTAACAACTGACTTCAACTTCTTCGGATGAGGTGCTATAGTTACATTTGAGAAAAATTTAGTTTGCTATCTGAACAGACATTGTGATATATACCTTGATCACCATCACCAACTGGGGCCAGTCTTTTTAGAGTGTGTTTAGGCCAAGCAGTAATTTCAACCATCAGCCTCTCATCTCTTGGCTGAATGGATTGTGTATTGCTATCAGGGAGTTTTCTGACGGCCGGTGCATTGACTCCTTGCCTCAGTGATGTGTGATCATCATCCCGAATTACCTGAGCAATCCTTTTAGCATTTCTAGGTGGTCCAACCTTGAATGGCTCCTGAGCATTTTGAGACATATTCCTTGTTAATATAGTATTATTGACAGAGAGTCTCTTCGCTGCATATTTTGATCAAACATGGAAAGAGATTCACATTTCAAGCCAATAGCTTCTTACCATGTTTCAGAGGCCTGACCTTTATCGGCCTCAGTGCTTCCTCCTTGTCACTTCAGTCACTTCAGTCACTTTGGTCACTTTGGTGAGCACCATGGTTGATGGTGGAGTCTTTGGCAGTGGCTTTCCTCGCTTTATAAGTTCAATAGAGGCTCGAAAATAAACATGTAAAGCATACCTTGCATGTATACCCTCTTCTCAGATTTGCTCTCTGATCAATCACTATATGAAACCGATGAACTTCAGATCTCCTTATTCTTCCCATTTCATGGATATTCTTCTTCATCTTCTGAGTTTGATTGGCCAGTGCTGCTATAAACCTGAGTGAGAAGCTGGTCCCAAGGAAGTGCTACTGACTGAAGTGGGACTTTCCAAGATTGCTGTGGTGGTGTTGCCCAAGTCTGGTCTTCATCGTCACTCTGGGCAGGATCCTGCAGCTTGTTATCTGCATCCAGCCAGTATTGGAAGCTGAAGATATCGTTCGGAGCTTCATGTTCTCATGTCCGAATGAATTCCAGGAATTGTTGAGCATCCTTGATTTTGAGATGGCTCAGGTCATCTGAAAAGATAAAATTTTGAGAAAGATGATCGGAGCAAAATAGGTCTTCCTGGAATTCAGCCAACTTTTTGAATGGTGCCAAAACCTTTTTATTCTTGCATATCAAGCCTGCAAAAGGTTATTGTTACTCATGGTGATCATAGCTGAAGTCAACATATGGTAGTGTGAGGTGAGAAAACCTCAGACCATGTTCTGCATTTCAGACCGAGTATGTCCAATGAGATCTGGGATCCAGATTTTCCCATCTGACTGAGTTACCATATTCATGGCCTCATCTCTGCATTTTCACCTTGGTTTCCTGCACCTTCTCACATCTGCCTGACTCATATCCTCGTTCTCATCATCACCCTCCACTCCATCATTGGCCTGAGTGAAACATCTTCCAAGATACCTATCCCAGTCCCCCTGGATGGCTTCAAAGTGCTGGAATGTTGGGCCATTTTTGATTGCTGAGTTGAAATCAAAACTTATTCATATCAGACTATATTGGTACCTGCATTGGAAAAATGTTGACTTACTAGTTAGAGAATACTTTGCCCTTCTGATCCTTGAATCCAGCTATTACCACCATCCGGATCCCTTCTCTTTTCCACATCTCTTCGGCAAACTGTTTCATGGCAGATGCGATGCCTCTGGTTGTAAACCTGCTTTGGCTAAGAATGTAACATGAATCCATAACTTTAGAAATGCTTACTGAGCCTTTGCTTCGGCCATAGCACCCTATGCATTCCATTCAGCAGCAGTTGCCTTGGCCTGCTTGATTTCCTTGGGAGACAGGCTCTCTATCACCTTGGCCAGCATAGTCTGATAGTGCTGGAACATTGCTGATGATCCTGGTTGGGCCCCAAATTGTTTCTCAATCATTCTCTTGATATTGTCCTTTTGCTACTCTCGGATCACTGACCAAGCTATCCATGTATTTTGTAGGGTGACACCATCCCTTCTTTTCACCTTTCAGCCCTGTTTTTGCATCCATTTCTCATATTCCTATGGGAAATTAGCAATCCACAATCTCAATGGTGGCAGATGTTTCTCACCTGAACTTGACGGTCCCACACAACATCCCCCAGAGTCAGATTCTCTCTCAGACATCGGATCTGAGTAAGAAGAGCCATCCAGATTTTTTGTCACTTTTTACCTCTAGTAGCCTTCTATGAAGGCCATTGCTCTTGGAGAATCTCTAGTGCATTGTCCGAAATGGTGGGAAGGTGAGATGGCCCTGCATCGGGTTCAGCTGAGACGTCCTTGGCCAGGTGATCCCCTTCCTCTGTTGTATCCTCTGAACATTCCTCAATGGTTTTCAGAGCTTCGGTGATAGTGTTATTCTCCTCGTAGTCAGACATGGTGGTGAAAAGATTGAAAGTGTAGCCCAATACATTCCTTTTTCCTTGTTCAATACAGTGTCCACACCTCTGTGTCTATGCTATTGACTTAGCGAAGGTCATCCAATAATTGTAATATCCTTGAGTGAATTAAGATACCCTGGGCCTGGTGCCTATAGTGACTACAATGTCTCATGAAGGTGAGTCATGTAGACCGAGGCCCCTGCTGGCAAACTCAATGCCCTGAACCTAGGGCCAAATAGTTATATTCTATGAATCTGAAAGATTTCCTGAGCCTACCAAAGAGCTTAGTAATTTATCCGATGGCTCAGCCGAAGTGATCAGATCAAAGTATTTCTAAATTGGGACATGCCATTATCACTGAACAAAGTTCCGAAGTGCATGGACTCGGCTCAACTAGCCAAGATAACATACTATAGTGTCTGAAAAATCACGTGGGTGATATGTGATGCTGATTCATATTAAGGCATGCAGTATAAAGTGAGCTGTATCTGTATTTCTGATTCTGCTATACTGCCTCCTGTCAGTCTAAGAATGCCAAAGAATCCCCACAAAAGAAAGATCAATCCTGCAAGGGTGACTCATGCCAGATGGGTAACCAAGAACACCACAAGGGGGCCCAAGATGACTCTTGTCAGGGAGGCCATCAAGAA
>JBBPTJ010000372.1:0-15098 GCA_038094035.1 Pulveroboletus aff. ridleyi
TGATACGTTCACACAAGGTAGTGGTAGTAGATCAAGAGATGATTCAAACTCAGACGACTGAGTCCAAATGTAAGTACAGCTGATGTAATACACTATGCTAGGTATACTACTGTACACTATTGTAGAATGGGGCTGGAACAAGTCTTAGCTCATTCAACAGTATTTTGGTGAATATTGTTGAAGAGAATAAAAGAAATGCCACATTACCTGTAATTCAGCTCTTGTATTGATGTCCCTCCTGCAGCATACAAAATACGCATCAGATGTGTAAAGACGGCCTTCCAGACTCCAAGCTCAAATTCGTGTAAGAGGTCGACAACGAGTATGAGAAAGCGGTTGAATTCCTCATCTGTGATCCACTCTGAGAAAGCATTCTAGAGTATATTTTTAGTCAGTCCAGAGTCAGCAAGCCTCAAGAGTCTTAAATACATACACTTGTCAGAACCAAGGACTCATCCGCTAAGATGTTCTTGACACAGACGCCATTGATGCTTGCATCATGTTTGAAGATATATTGGTGAGCCTTGGCAATTTTCTTCTTGTGCAATTGGTCAGGGACTCGGATGTTGTTCCTTCGTGTCTCCATGTCAGCCGGCATACCCATTTCAGGTACACTTGCTTTCTTGACCAAGCAGCGTGGGCAAAGACATGAGCCGAGGAATTTGATACACGCAAGCAAAACTCTAGAAGTTGAGATTAGCTAACCATACAAAAACTGTAGATACTGCTCACTTCTCGGGATAATCCGCACCATATGTATAAAACCGAGGAAAGGCACGATATACGATTTGATCAACAGATTTGATTACTAGACCGAACTTGTATGCCTTCATGAACTTCTCATCCAGCAGGAGTCTCCATATTTCTTGCATCAGCTCCCGCTTACAATGAGTGTAAACATTGTCAGATGATCCTTGATGGAAATACCGGGTATACTCGTCTTGAAAGTTATTGGGTAACTGAAAATTGTGCCGAAGTTAGTACCTTCAATTCCCAAATGACGACAAACATACTGTGGGGATGTATGCAATATGATGGCAAGCTGCCGCTGTGGGCTTTCCTCGGGTGTATTTGGACTGATTTCCGAAAAACAAATAGATTGGCCAAAGAGATGCGTCACCGAAATTTGTAAGGTGCATAGCATCAGACCACAGCATAATGGGAATAACTACACATTCGAGATCATCGCCAGGCTCCTGTGGAAGAGAAAGGACTGATCGATACATGTTGAGGGACATGGGAGATGAATAAACTTCGCTAAATACTCAGATGGGTTCAGTAGTCGGATCCGGTTGCCAATACTCCACAAAGGGGACCAAATGAAATGTTGATGCGATATCATCCTGGAGTGTGGTAACGATTATGTCGGCAATGTCATGGTGATGTACACCATCAATGATAAGGGTGGGAACAGAAGGATCGTCCTTTCCCATGGGCCACTTCGAGCCTTCATGAGGTAGTAAGATCGAGACGGAAGATCTTTTCCAACTGTAATTAGCATGAAATGGATTGGAATTGTCATGAAGATACTTCTCAATATGTTTTTTTTCGCGCTTATGATTGAATGTGTCCTGGAGTGAAGGTTGGAACTGGGGGTCTTTAATAAATGTCCACAAACGATTCAGTTCAGCGCCAGACTTCTCATTTGTACCTGAATACTGCCAACACATAAGGAGACCAGCAGTCAGACTGCTAAATGCCAAGTATAAGTTATCTCGAGTGATCTGAGACTTTTGAGAATCAGCTAGCCCATAAATGGTCACATGACCTGGCGCCTGGGCTGAGTGCTGAGAGTCTTCCAGTGTCGGTGCGTTGACAACAGTATGGAGATCCCCATCACCACTTGGCACGAATAATGGCTTAGTCAGATAAACACAAAATAGGTCCATGTCGTTAGGCAGTGTTCTATGTTCAATGGCTGGTGGGGCGCTGTTGACAGAAGGATCTGGCGACGGATGACGAGAGCTCTCACTCCAAGATGCAGGCGAAGGTGCATGCGGTAGGCCACGCATGGTGGGTAGGTAGTCCGTGAATCATGCTAGTAAACGAATCAAGTGTCTAGAGTGTGCTGAGCGTGCTGAGACTGCAGGATGCAGTGAAGAACTTTGAGATCGAGACATGAGTATATCTATATCTTGTTCCAAAGCAGAGCCGGATGGCCCTGCTTCGTCTTCAATCTGTAGGCAAGAGAAGTACTTATCAGAGAGGCGAGGAGCTTAAAGTATACGCACCAAATTTTCTGGACTCAGAGGATTGGCAGCTTCACGGTATGTTGGTGTAACTGGAGGCAGCTGATTGGTGCTTGTTCCATCCATAATATTTGATCCAGGGTGCAGCGGATGTGCATCATTTGCAGGTTTGAGATGCCACCGAGCCTGGGAATGGGCAAGATCAGTTAGCCATTTTGCATGAGCTTGACATCAGGCTTCATGAGCGTGAAACCTTTTTTGAGTTGAAAAGGTCTTCTGGCAGCCAATGCAGGAATGGCTATCACTGTACATGAGTGCTTGAGTGTTGAGCAGTGTCAGGCGAGCGGCCAGATAAGTGTTACTAGCAAGAGTTGTGTGAATTGTTTTTATTATCATATCTGAGAGGTAGTACAAAGTTTTTAAAAGTCTAATAAGATGCCAGTCAGCGCAATCCAACAACAGGGAATCGATACTTACATTCTAAGTGCTGGTGCCATGGTGGTAGTATCTGGCAGCGAGATGGGGGATTGTGGTGTAAGTCACTTCAATCTCCGCTTGATCTTCTACTGCCATCATCACCATGGCTCCCTCGGACCCTGATAGCGATGGCAACACAAACAAGCCTAATAAGTGAGCACATATACCTTAGAAATAATCATAACTCTGGTAACTGGATTACAAAAGGTCTGATAAGCCCAAAAAGAAGGGTGAGGACCCCCAGGTCATGGCTGCAAGTATGATTGCATGATGCATTGATCTGTGGTGCGAGGTCGATAAGGTAATCAAGAACATGTGTGTTCTGCAACAAGACGAAGCAAGTAAGAATGGCGACCTTGATGAGGATAGTGCGGCAAGAGAAGTTTGTGAAGAATACCTGAGCAAAATGTAAGTACTTTGTTTTCGAAACTGTGCAACTCTGATAAATCTGCAGTCCAGTGGAATTACGGGAGTATACTACCTGGACATACTACAAGATCATCCAACTTTTACCAGGCTTGGAAGTAATCGCCAATGATCCGACCAAAAGTAATGAACTCAAGAAGATTTGCAACAAGGTATTCTTCTATTAAATATATGCGCATATACTCACTTTTAGAGTGTCTTAGATGAATTCCAACATCAAGCATACTCGCTCAAGTGATGCAACTCGCCTCAAGTCATTCATCCCACGGTACTGTTTATCAAACCCATCTGACCCCACTTCCATCAGCCCTCTGATTGTCCAAGGGAAGGGAAGGGCTGAAATGGGACTAAACCACCCTGTCCTCGCTCGTTGGCTTTGTCCAGCAGATCAGCTCCGGAGATTTGATGCAAACCCAGATAGGTAAGTGGTTTGATTGTGATATAAATGTTCATTATAATATTTCAACAGAGCACGACAAGAACTCGCTTCGGGAAAGATACCCATAGAGGGTGAAGATTTTCCATCGTTCTTCTGGAGCGGAGCATTGCCTGGACAAGACATAAACTCAGCCGACATGCTCCAAGGACTTTTTAAGAGCTATTTTCTTGTCCGAGTAAGTCGTTTCAACTCATTTGATTTGTCTTGGGTTTAACGTTGAACCTACCTCATTGATAAATTATCTTAGGTTGCATGCCATATTTTTTTAGGTCCGTCTTATGCGGTAGCTCCCCCTGACAGAAAGAATCGCTCGTGCAATGCTATTTTGAACAACGTGACCACAATCAAAGCTGAACATATTGTGTACGTATGCATCCAAGTAAGTTTTTTGATCATTCAGTCGGAGCCTATGTGAATCTCCTGGTAGGCATGGTTTGGGATTTTGTCAAAGGATCAGTGGAATGAAAGGGATGGGGATCTCAATTACTGCCAGATGTACCGATCCATCATCAACTTCATCAGAAATGCCGTAGACACAGTGTGGCAGGACAGCCTCCTGCAATGGTGGAACAAGTAAGCGATTGACTCACCATAATGATCCTCAGAGGTCTTGCCTGATTTATGATTCGAAGAGAACTCTTTGGGAATGAGAATGGCCGTGGCAGTTTCGAGAAGAAGACGGTTGACAAGAGTGGTAACCTGCATATGAGCACAATGGATGTGCTCCGTCTTCAGATGGAGGCGCGTCTTGCTGGTCCTCCCACTGGCGAGTCCTCTTTTTCTGAGTCTGTGTTGGATCCCTCACTGGCACTACTCTCGGCTTCCAATGCTTCTTCTGGGTCCACTGGGTCTGTTGGGTCTGCTGTCGTCGCTTCAAGCTCAGAAGAAACTACTATGGCAACACCCCCGGTCCCCTCTCTGCCAGCTTTGTTGGTGGGGGGAGCAGCTTTCGCTCGCATAGTCCCCATGGCCAGATCGTCAGCACCATCTTTGCCATCCACAAGTCAGTCCAACTCCGAATCTTTGGGACCTCTTCCATCAGCCATGTCACACCGTCAACTCGTCCAATTGACCATGGCTCCCGAGAGTCCACTTTCAGAGGATCCCGACGCATCCATGCCACTCATGCCTACCATGAATCGTAAGGGAAAGCAGTCAAAGTCTACAAAAGCCAAAGGGAAGAGAGCTGCTCTTCCTACTGACGAAGCGGATGGTGGATCCCATGGCAAGAAGGCCAAGCGCACCCACAAGTAAAGGTATGAGAAATTGGTTCCCTTGTGATGTTACTGACTTTCGGACAGTCTCGACTGTTTCTCGTTGCAAATTGCTTGTATTTCACTCAGCACATCATCCCGATTACCCTCGAACTGCTCTCTATTGCTGCACACAAATTGCCGGTCTCATCAATTTCACTTCTTACGCAAATCAGATTGTTGTTCAGATTGTCTGTATTGTCATCATTCGACCTTCACTGTATCGTTTCTCTCATGGACTTGGTCAAGGCGATGGAGTGGGCCAGTGGACAGTCATTCGCATGGATTCAGCAAGGTGATCGCATTGTATTATATTGTCTGTAGTGATACGCCTGCAATATATGGCTGCGTGCTATGTTAAATAGGAATATTTGGTATTATCTATGTGCAAGTCGCCGAACCAATCCATACATGGATTGGCCTGCTTGTGTGACCAGTTGACCGGTCAGTTCCTAGAGTTCATATTATACTAGCTCGCACTGGCAAGGCCGGTAATAAACCCCATGTGACACGTATATCATTGAACAATTATGTATACTACCATATCACGATTTTGCAATTTTTGTGATGCCATGCCATTATTATGATTTATTACAAGGCGCATAATATATTGTAACCATATCATAATCATAATTAATATTGAGTATTGGCCAGAGTTTGAGTACACCCAATCTGTATCATATCCGTAATTAATCATAATATTTTTGATATTACAAAATATATTTTGTACTATGCTGAGCCCTATATACAATTTCCAAATCCATGTCAAAATCAGTCACAGAACCGGGCATCTTTTTGGACAGCAATTGCATGGTAAAGAAGTCATTGTCTTCAGCCTGTCTCTTCCTGTTAGTAACAGAAGAGATTGACAATAAGTTCTTCTGTGAGTAGGAGTGAAATGGAAGTAAGTTCATGCTTTTAAGGATCATTTGGTAGACATGAGACCTGGTAGATTGTGTATTAGGTTTGATGTTCCATCTATAAGGAAAGAAGAGGGTTCAATAAGAAAGAGGTCATCAAGGGTACCGTCATGAAACTTACAGTCTGAGAATACATTCAACCTCAACATAGTCATCATGATGAAACATGGTGTTATATTTGCCAGGTGTGATGAGCACACCTTGTCAGTCATGGATTTCAGGGGAAATCACTTTGGCCTCAGCAAGATCAGGGTGAGCATTCACCAGACTAGCATAGCAAGCTTCAGGGTCAGGCAGCTGTGTGAACAACCATACATGTGCTCCTGAAAGACGTCAGCAAGTTAAAGCAACATAAACAGAAGAAATGATAAGAATACCATGGCTGGGCTGTCCTGAAGCTTGTGACAGGCTATTGGATTTTGGAGCGGCTTCACCAGATCCTGCCCCTTCATTGCAATACACCCAGTAATTGCTGTTGGCCCATTTTGCACAAGACATGGTCATGTGATTACTGTGACCAAGGTTTGCCTGCCAGACCATGTTTACTGTATTGCAAGGCTTGTTTGCAAAACACTATTCATACTGTCTTGCAATCCCCCTGCACCCTTCACCTCCCATCCAATCCACAGTCCTTGCCTGTCTTGCAATCCTCTGCGCCACTTTGCCTTGCATCCAATATGTCATCCCAGCACCATCGCCCATCTTCTGTCTTGCAATCTCCTGCACCTTTTAATTTGCAGTCCCCCTCTCGTCTTGCAATCTGTTGCCCCTTCCTATTTTGCAATACCTCACAATTCCTGCAATATGGTCTGTCTCTCCCTTCGCACGCTTTGCAAAACATTGCTCATGTTGTCTTGCAATCCCTCCCTTTGCCTTGTGTCCAATCTGCCGTCCTCACTCATCTTGCAACCTGTCTTGCAATCTCCCCACATCCCTTTGTCTTGCGTCCAATCTGTTGTCCTTACCCACCTTGCAATCCCCTGCACGATGGGCGTGGCACCCAATCCATCCTTCCCGCCAATCTTGCAATCTCCCATGCCACTTTGCCTTGTGTCCAATCTGCCGTCCTCGCTCATCTTGCAACCTGTCTTGCAATCTCCCCACATCTCTTTGTCTTGCATCCAATCCACTGTCCTTGCCCACCTTGCAATCCCCCGCATGACAGGCACAGCACCCAATCCATCCTCCCCACCAATCTTGCAATCTCCCATGCCACTTTGCCTTGCATTGCCTTGCATCCAATCTGTTGTTCCTGCCCCATCTTGTATCTTTTTCATGGCCCTTTTCCTTGCAATCCCCTGCATCACAAGCTCGCTCTGCTTCTGATCCATCTCCCCTGCCTATCTTACAACCATGCCACTTTGCCTCACATCTGATCTGTTGTCCCTGCCCATCTTGCAGTCTGTCTTGTAATCTGTTCATCCCAACCCCTTTTGCAATGCATCATCCCCACGGTACAACCTCTCAACCCTCCCCATCCTGTTTTGCAAGGAGTACATCCACTGCATTCTCTGTCCCACCCAGCACATGTTGCAATATCTGATTGTTCTCTCGCACAATCTAGACCAGCCTTATCGCATTGCAAGATGTATTAATCCTAAATAGTGCTGCAGGAAATTGATGTATTGATGAGATTGTCAGTAGAGATGCCCCTGCTGATCTCGATATATCTCAATGTATTCTGCCATATATGTTCAAAGTGCTTTCTTAAGTCTTGTCTGAGTGTCGCTTGTCATATGGCATATGCCTTCAGCCCCTCCTTCAATGTGAGATCATCTGTTTCAATGAGGGCTTGCCTCTCTGTCCACCATTTTGACTACTAGCGAAAAAACTCCAGTATATGATGCTGTTCCTTGGCCAATAATTCAACCTCTTCAGCTCAATGATGGGCTCGGGCCCAGGCCTTACACCATTCAATCTGGATTACTAGTTTACACTGTCAAATGGCCTGAGAGGAATCCTCTACAATGACAACGCACCATTCTGCAGGTCCTGTTCTCCATCTCTCTTGCCACTACCATATCCACATGCTATCCAGATCCATGAGAGCCTTCTCTGTCCTTCACTCGACTGGTCCTCAGTGCCATCAGTCATAGAATGAATGTCTTCATCCTCAAGATGCCAGAAGATGTTTTTCCAACCAATCTTGCCAAGCAGTGGAGATAAGGCCAATAAGGAGCCATAGGCAGCACAATATTTTGCAGCACTTGCATCTACCTTCACATCAACTGATTTCAGAGAATTACAGGCCTGATTATTTGCACCTTGTCCACATAAGAACCTATCTTTGAACCGCAGCATATAGGAGCAGGATCATAGTGCCTGGCACAATTCTTCAAGTGCATCATAAGCCTGACCAATGCGAAGTTTCCATTCAATTTCCTCCAGTTTGATGTTGCATGGGGTCTGACATTGGAGAGTGGACAGAAGCCAGAGGCAAAAAATTTCAGGCTTCTGGACTACTACCTCAGAGTCCTGGGAAATCCTGGTGTGAAGAGAGGCAACACAGGGTATATACAGGGTTTGGACATCGGTCCAAGCCTGGATGCACTTCATAAGCCCATTGCTGCATTGAAGTAATGATGCCTTTTGTTGATCTGTCACATGCAGCCCTAACTTCTCCATATCAACATGAAGATGTCCTCTTCAAACATGAGCCAGGAAACCACATATTTATAGGCACTTACTGTTGTTCTTCTAGATCAATCCCAGTAGCAATAAGAACATCCAGCAAGATCTTAGCATAGATGGGCACTATCCCTGACGTCTCCTCTCTTGCTAGCTGCAGGCACACAGAAGCCTGTGTGATTGCTGATCCATTCTAACTTAGTGCAAGATTTGATAGCACAAGAGAAATAACATGCCATGAGACTTGACCTCAAAGGGGTTTGGTTTTGACATATCCCCCTCCCAGGCCTCGACATCTGCTTTCCATTTTGAGAGTTGAAGACCATAACATTCCTCAAGGGAACTCTCAAATTCTTGGAGATCATCTTGATGATCATTTCATTCTGAAACTGCATCTATGACTTTCTGAAGAATAGTTTCGCCTATATGAATTGATAGGTTAAAATCTTCCAAGATGAATTACAGTCGAGTTTGCCTACCCAGCCCAATGAGCTTCTTCCAGTTGCTGTCACCTATAAGATCATCAAGTGTATCATGGCGGTGACCAGGCCCCATCTCCTTTGTACTGGATGCCACTGCATTCAAAGTCAACCAACCTCATTCAGGTACTTCTCCATCAGTCCAACCAACACCTTTGATGTAATTGAATGAGTACTCCCATTGGCATTTAGCAATGTGTGCAGGGAGATAAAATTTTGGGATGAACATGGTTACTTTCCTGTCCTTGTAAGGGAAATGCATAGGGAATGGAAGGGTCTCCATTCGCTCCCACAGATGGACTGTCCATTGACATGCAATGTCATAAGAAATATTGAGGACTTTGATGGCCGTGTCTTTCAGGGCTGAAAAGAATAAGTAGTCCATATTGATATATCTAACAATCAACATCAGTTGATATAAAATGCATGTCATGAATAAACTGACTGTTCTCCCTTTTGGAGGTCGCCAACACCACCAGGAAGTTCATCTCATGACGCACACAACAGATGGTACCTATCCCAGTGGCTGCAAGCCCTTTCGTAGATTTGGATTCTGCAGTGTTCACTGCACTGTGACTTGAACACATGCTTTTCTGTGGGATCTGTCACCAATATCCATTCTGAAATATACTTCAAATATATACCTCTTGATGGGCATTAGCATGTTCGCAAAGGTATAACTTGTATAAGAGCTCCTCAACAAAGTAACCCCAGCCTTGACTAAGGCTTGGGTTGACTTCATCACTTGATACCACTCTCCATTTGAGATGGAAATTAGCATCGATGGCAACGAAAAATGCATAAAGCCACCTTGAATATATCAGTACACAAATAATCTAAATGCCAAGGACAAAGTTGGACACTCACTGCTGATCTTCTGGCGCCCTATCCCAATCATCAGGGGGGGTTTTGCCTGGCTGTGGGCAAGCAGGACATAATACGCAACATTCTCCTTCCTGGGTGTGCTCCACACCAGCCGGATCATGTCCCTGACCAGATCTTTTCAACAACTTAAGGTGGTGCCACTCATGCACTATCTGCATAAATTGTTCATACCGATCCTGTGAGCAATGCCTTTGAAATCAATCATCCCTGTAATATTGACCATATAAAATACCTTCGTGGTGATAACCCCATGTTGTTGGTGTGGCAAGCCAGGGAATTATAGAAATGATACACTGATATCTTGGATTCGAGTGAAAGTAGATGAAACTTTTCTAGCAGACTGAACATGGCAGCCATTCATGGCTGTTGCGTACTTGCAGGAAATAAGTGGTGGCACATGAGCTGCTGGA
The DNA here is from genome assembly GCA_038094035.1 of Pulveroboletus aff. ridleyi. Lineage (NCBI taxonomy): Eukaryota > Fungi > Basidiomycota > Agaricomycetes > Boletales > Boletaceae > Pulveroboletus > Pulveroboletus aff. ridleyi. The sequence goes on from JBBPTJ010000372.1 coordinate 10,107, forward strand.
CAGGGGTATCTGCAGACTTGCAATCACAAAACTGTAACACCACAGAGTGTATGCCATTGCTGTTGATAATGGCAAAGTCATCTGCATAAGGTGTTTTGGGAAGGTAACACGGTTCCCTGATCACGTGCCCAAGTTATATCATGAGCCCAAGCTCTTTAAGTGGTCTTTGAACCCAGTACTCACCTGTCCACTCCTAAAAATTCAAGTGTCAAACATTAAATAATGATTTTTCAAAGACTTGTAGAAGTAAAGCTCACCTTGACCAGGTGGACAGGCTGGGTTGCATATTTTGACAAGACACACCCTTTGCAATATAAATCAACCGCTAGGCAGTCATCACAGCAGTACATCGCAGGCTCCATCATGTAACTTGTACATATTGTAATCCCACTATGCCCTTCTAAATGAATCATTTTGATGAGGAAGTTCTGTCGATTCTCTAGTGTCTAGGTGAAGAGAGACATGTGCTATGAAAGGTACAAAATTAAGTAGCAAGCCTGTGCTAACCATGTAAACACTTCCACTGACTTCAGTTTGTTTTCTTGGAGCACTGCCATCAAGGATTGAAAGGTCAATGTCAACTGGAAAATTATTGACACAATCTGCTAGTGCCTGGGCTTGGGTGGACTTGGAGGTAAGTGGCTCAGGCCTTTGCTTTTTTTTCACCTTGGCTTTGTACACTTTCTTTGCTACATGAAGTGCTCCTGATGAGTCTGTCTGTATTTTCAGGTGGTGCCCTGAAGCCGTGGTGTTAACCCCAGCATCATAATGTATCTTGAATCCCTTAAGGTGTTTGAAACATAATCCAGTGGTGGGTACCACTTCATGAACACACAAGTTCAGTTGCCTGACTGACATACAATAGCAGTGTTTCAAACTTACCATTATCTACAGGCTGTACGTCCCCTGCCATTGTCAGCAGATAAACAAAACTGATTTCTGCATTTTTTATTGCATATGTGTCTGTTCTGTATCACACATCCAATCATGTTTTGGAAAGCAGGTTGCTTCTGAAAGTAATCACCTATCTTCTTCTGAAGATCTTGTCACTGTTGTCAGCCATCAATGTGCACCAAACATTGGATTTATTGCAAGAGGTGTGCCATTCCTCTCTCAGTGCACTCATTGTCCTCTATTAGCACCTCATCACCTCATCACTCCCCACATTCTCAATGTTCTCAAGTCATGCCAAGGGCTCGACTGCTGAGTGATACTAATTCCAATCGGGAGCTTGTCACCATTGGCTGTGAGTTCTAAGTTGTGGTAATCTGCTCCGTTCAACCACTCATACATCTAATAGTGTCAGAACCACAATTTTCCTTATGTTCCTTTTTCGATATTTATGCCTTTCATCCCCTATGATAAACCCCTATCCTTAATCTTCCACCTGATTATCTTATATTTCCCCTTTACCCACTAATTCAGGTCTAGGCTACCTTCACTTGCAGTCATTCCAATGACATCAGGTTATATCATCATCCTTACGTCATGGTCTAGCCTATTGACATCACCATGACATCATTCCATTCCTCGCTTATTTATCATTTCATATTTAGATTCATTTGATCCATTATTTAATATCCGTTAGTCATTATTTGGGCACAGGGCTCAGATCCAGATACAGACCTTAGGGTTAGACATCCTATATAAGTAGTACTCGTCCTGTACAGTAGTCCTTGTGCTTAGTATTCTCATTGCTTTGGGTCATTCTCTGTGTGTATGCTCATTCACACCTTAGCTTGATCCTTAGTTTCAGCCTCTCGACTTTCTCACTTTGAGTTAGTTGAGTTATTCCTGATAGTGCCAAGTAACCATGAAGTTAGTCAATACAATGGATGTTACAATTTATGTATATGTCTTGACCTTTTTCTCTTGTCTCTGGACTTACCTCTCCTCACTTGGCTCTCATCATGCTAAGCTCATATTCCCTCTTACCATGTACTTGTTTATTCTCTTTGCTTCCAGAAGGTTCCTTGCTTACTCATTAAGCCCCTTCTGCCATTGGCTCACTGACTCAATGATCAGTCAGCCGTTATTCCTTCACATTCTCTCTGTTTCTATACAATTAGTCAGTGTTCCTCTATCTTCGTATATAAACTCTCAAGCAATACTGATGTCCAGTAGCTTAGACCTACTTGGCTTGTATAATTCTAACCCCTGTTAGAGATGACAACTCCGATCTCCTCTGGGCCCTCCTGTCAAACTTTGAGGTTCCTTAACGAAGTTCTGGACGAACTCCTATAACTCTTACATAGGAGTTACCGAAGTTCTATAGGAGCAGTCAGAGATAGATAGGAAGGCCGAACTTGTGTCCAATAGCATATCAGTATGCATTTCTTATGTCATTCTTTTACCCTATCTTCACTTCATTCTCATTCCATAACTTCGTGCCATTTCCTCTCCCCTTTTACTATTCCCTTATGGAGATCACTTGTTTCACTTCGGAGTTGATCGGACTTTGTGCTCGCATCTTCACCTACCTCATATATATAATCCTTTTCACTCCTGGGCTCTCCTCAGTCATTCCTGCTACTCCTTGGGCAGTGGCTGAGGTGAGTACCAGTTTTACTTTACCTTATTACTATTGCTAATTAGTGTAGTGGGCAATCACTGCCCTTTTACTTAGATTTCTCACAACCCCTTCTTCTTGTGAGTGAGCGCTTTAAGCTCTTGCCTGCATCCCATCCCGATTACAAGGGATAAGTCCTCGGCCCACCTGCATCACTGGGAAGTCTATCGTCTGGCACAACCAGGACGAACCCTTGACCCTGCCACCCACAAGGTACCCCCTTGTCTCAGTATCTTAGGACCTTCACCAAGTTCACGCTTGACTCTTCAGGATCAAGTGTAACACAGTGTTTGTTATTACTCAATGCATTGCATGCCATCCAAGTAAGAGAACAATATGATCACAGCCTCACTGGTTAAGCATGGTGATGACAAGAATGACTAGTGACTTACTGCAAGTGCTGAATATTGCAGTAGACATGCCAGTCATACTGCAGTACTCACATGAAATATATTGTCTTCAAATCACACCTTGTCAATGGCATGTGTGGAACAGTAGTGGACATTTTTGACAAAACCTAAGGCCCAGGATGGTGTAGCTAGTAAATCCAGAGCAATCCAGAACTCAGCTGTTGTCAGACAGGCTAGAACAACTGAGATGCTATGTATGTGATGAAGAAATTATATAGTATGAGACAAGGAGGTGCTCATACCTCAATAAGAATTGAAGTGAGGAAAATATCAATCAAGCACATTAGCAGGTAGATGGCCCTGATGCTCTTCCATGGACAGAATGGCATCATGTGCACCATTTAGAGTCTTTTTTTTAGATCAACAGAAAGATATCTGAGTGCTATCCAGAAGTCTTCCAGATTCAAAGATATTTTGTCAATTTTGCTACATCCATAACATCTACCAGTGCAGTTGGATCAGGGAGTGCTCAAATTACAATACTCTCCTTGTTTTTTGCTCATAGTTCAGCCCCTCATTTCAACTCACAAGAACCAGCAGTCATGCCTATCAAACTTGCTAAATGGACCTACAGAATCAACTTTTCAGAGTCATTGTGGAAAACATACTGTGGCTCAAACCCAACTCCCAATCACACCTACATCTACTTACACATTCACAGATTACCAAGCACAAGGGTAAACAATCCAGAATCTCATAGTCAACCTTGCCAAACCACTGAGTGGACATGTATCACTCTTCAATCTATATATAGCCCTATCAAGAAGTCATAGGTGTGATTCAATCCAAATACTCCACAATTTCAATGAAAAACACTTTATGACATCACAAGTATCCCAGTTGGAGGATGAATGCATGCTAATGTATTTACTAAGCAAATAAATCAAGACCCAATGGGACAAAGCATGCATAGTTCACAACCTATGCCACCATAGGACCTTGGGGTATTCCATCCTGGTCCCTTCACCTCATGCACCATCACCTGAATCCACCAACATTGAGGATGTCATTGATGAGGTTGGATGGAGTAATATCATGGGTTCTCCAGGCCCATCATATGGTGACTTCTAGTTTTCATCATGAACTTCACATCCTAAACAGGGGGTAATGTTACAATTTGTCATTATGTTTACTCCTTTCTCCCTTGATTGGACTTATCTCTTCTCACTTAGTTCTCCTTACACTAAGCTTGTAGTTCCCCATGTTATGTGACCATTATTCCCTCACATTCTTCTGTATTCTATGCTTACTCCTTTGCTATTTGCTCACTAACTCAAGGATTAGTCAGCATTGCATCACAGATGGCACTTCTCCCAAGTATGCTAGGTTTCAATTTTCACATGACACACATGACCCCATTCCCTCCAACACAAGGATGGAAAGGAGCCTGGACTTTTGACCCTGTCTGCATGTGGAAAAGCCAATCCCATGCACCTCAGATATAGATTCTTCAATAAGACATGTACCTAAATGAGATACTCTTGGGTGATCTGGTTCAACTGTGGTGCTACCTTTGCCAATATCTCAAGAGTTTCCCTCTGCAACAAGATAGGTTCATATCAACACTAAATCATAGTATGGGCACTCACCCAGACATTATCCTGCATCTTTTTTCCCTCTTCGCTCATCACAAAATCAGATGGCTCGACGACTGCTGCTCTAGTAATATAAGCCCCTTTCATATGGACCTCGTTGTGTCGCTCGCCAATGGCACCATATATGACCTGACGACTGCCTTGCTCAGATGTCCAGGCGAAGAGCGTCTCCATAATGAGGTGCACCAGACTTATGACGAAGCCTCCAATAGTCTGTCTCAAATTGGAGTAGCAAAAGCCCGGGTTGACAGCGTTGACGGTCAACGGTGTGATAGACTGTAGTCGGTCCTTCAGAGCGCGTACAAAGAACAGATTGAAGACTATGAAAGTTCGGCGAGGTGATTATCAAGTGGGATGAGAGTGGAATGGAACACACGTTTCGTCTGAGTGTAGCGATATCCTATAGCTCTTCACGGTG
>JBBPTJ010000374.1:0-15044 GCA_038094035.1 Pulveroboletus aff. ridleyi
GTCTATCTGCCATTATCACACACTGGCTCACCCAGGCATTCCATCTGAAGTGCTCTCAAGTGTATGATTCTTTTTCATACTCCTTCGTTGCCTTACCCCTCACCAGGAATTTTGCTACCACTGCATTGATGTTCATGAACTCAAATTCACTCCCTATCACACTCATGCAATCCCTTGTGACTACTGTCCCCCTTCTCAAATGAGGATCAGATGATACCCTCGATGCCATGTTTGGTTGTTCACTCATGTATCTCATGGTGTTCAGTATGCTTGACATGATTACATATAACCTATCTGCACTTTAAGCATTTTTTCCTCATAACCACTTGCATTGACCCCTTTCCAGCTCTGTTGGTCTTACGGTATCCATTTTATCTCACCAGTGGATGAACCAGAACCAACCACACTGGCACCCATGATTTATTGCTGTGTGGACAACACCAATGGACACCAAGCATGCATACACACCACTGTCAATCAACTCGTACATTTTGAGGCCAAATGTCAATGAAGCCACATCACCAAACAATGGATGGTACACACCCCCTCACACCTCATCCTCCTTTCTCATTTGTTTCATTGAGCCACACACACAGACAGATGCTGTCAGGAACTAACCCAAAGCATAAAGTATGCATAAGGGACGTCCAGGCCTCCACTCTGGAAATGAGAGTGAAAGAACTAGAATATCAAGCATGAGCCTAATCTACAGGTGAGTGCTATGAATATATACTACTACTAAACCCAAAACCTTAGGCAAACCCTGTGCCATGGGCTAGGGTGTTTTACTAATAGATATTAAATAATGATTGGAATGGAACTCTAAATATGATGGCTGAATAAGAATAAGTTAAGAATGGAATGATGTCATGGTCTGGCCTATGATGTAATGGAATAATCTAGAAGGATCTACCTTGGTCTAGATATAACTTAAGGTGACATCAACCTGTGACGATAAGATAAGATAAAGGGAAATAATAGGAATGGAAATAAATAGGTTCTGTCAGATGCATACTCATACTCACCTTTCTGCTGTACCCACATCACTCAGTAACCAGTTGGAGAGCAATGACAGTGACGAGCCCAAGACCACTGAGGATAGCTCAGAAGAGATGGTCATGCTCTAGTCTGAATCCATCAAAATTGAGTCCCCTATGGTGGATAACCCCATATTGATCCCTCAGCAAAATGTCTCCCTGCAGCAATGGGCCTGCCAAACCTACTCTGCCTTTGTCACCCTCTTTAAGTGACTTTCCAATACACCACCTATTTGTGGTGCCCTCATGTCTTGGCATCCACTGTGACATTGATTTTTCTTGATGCCTAGCCAGGACATAATGGAGAACTACACTGTCACACTGGATGGATACAATGTTGACAGGTACACTCAGAATTTTTAGTTCTCCTGATTACTATTGATGTTGATTCAAATATATGCTGATAGGGATAACCTTGTCACAAGTGTGGTAGGATCAATGAGCTATGGAGGCATGTCATGCAGTATGAGTGCAGAGACCATCGCTTGTTTGCTCATGGCTGGCTAGATATCAATTATGGTGGGTCCTTTGCATTTATTGAATGACCATTTGGACTGATGTTTCATCTTTCCTGGGGTATTTCTCAGGATGCAATCAATGGTGACCATCATTGGAGATACTCAAGGCTACAGTATATGTATAAGCCAATATCAATGTCATTGATTGCAAGATGTGCACCTTATTCAGGGTTGGGTGACAGCTCCACAGTATTATACCAATTTGGGAAGACTACATGATGAGATTCGTAGATTATGTGAAAGGCTACCATAGTATATTCCAACAAATAACATAATCAAATAGGAAGTAAAATGAATAAACTCTGCTACACATAGAATTAGACAAAGTATCCAGGCTTTAAATAGCTGAGCATCTCAGTGTCATGCTCTACCAGGATATCTTCCAGATCATGAGCATCCAATGGCCTTTGGATGTTTGTGTAATTCATGTTCAGTGGATATTGTGCCTCACCAATGTTACCTGCCCAGTTGAAATCGATAATCATGAATTGCTTCTTATCTGACTTGGATACTGTGATATTTGTACCCTAGATATCCCCATGGACGTGCCCTGCATCATGGAATGATTTCGGTTGGATAGATATATCATCAAATGTACCATCCAGGAAGCTCATATTTCATGGTACTGTGGACATAGACAATCCTGTCTGCATCAAATTCATTCGAACTTATTCATGTGATGCTCATAGAGCCCTTACATCATTGGGATGTACCCTAACCCTACATAGGTTCAAAAAGATTTCTGGCAGGTGGTTCATGGTTGTCATGGACTGGCTTGCTCCTGCTGACTTTGTGACCCTGGATAAATGTGGAAGGAAGCTCCCCTCATCCACATAGCAGAAATGTATCAACATGTTATCTTAGAGTGAGGTGTAGCTCATTGGGTGCAGAAATGAATGAGGGGGGGACTAGTCCAGAAGTAAGAGATGGGGTTGCAAGCTTCTTGTAATATTCCTCCAGACTTCGAATTGCCTGGTGGAGAGCAGCCAAGTGACATGCCCAAATACCCAGGCTATTAGTATTGGTGGGGTAAAAATGGAGCAAAGCATATGCCATCAGGGGTTGTGCTATTGGATGCAGACTCCATGTGACACTAGCAATCATGATCATTGAGCCGACAGAAAGTAACCATGAATTTGCCAGAGCCAATAGAAGGTGCAAGGACCTACCAGAAATTGTGAGAATGAAGCATGGAAGGGGAAACCTCGTGAATTTGAGAGCTGAGTCCCTCGTTGACTCCAAGTAATATCCAAGGACTTGGAAATATGGATCCCCTCCATGAGTCCCAGCTTCATTCTTAAATTCAGTGATCATGCAGCAATGACCATGGACTCTGAGGTTCCCACCCATTATATACTTCCTTGGTCCTATTTTGCCAGTGACAATATCTATCCCGTAAGTGGCAAATATCTGGGAATAGCCCTAGCCTGGTCAATTTCCTCATCATAGAAGCCTGACATGGTGTTTGCCAGCTCCCTGGTGAGCTTGTAACTCTCAGCTGTTGCTTTGATGGTGTGACAGTCATCAACAAAATGGCCAAAGGCAGGATGGAGTAATGCTGTAGGTATAATATCCCTATATTTGCGAGAACACCACAAGGTATAGGTTTATGACAGGGTTGATCTTGTTGTTGATCTCAAAACATTGCTGGAATGGCAGCACTAGAAGAGCTTTCTGTCTCAGCATTCTGCAGGAATTCTTCATGTGCCTGCCCAATCAGATCATCAGGCAGACCACACTAGAAGAGGGCCTGTGGCTAGCACCGGTGATGCCACCCTCAGCTACATGATACCCTTGGAGCAGCACCCTCTTTGAGAATGAGGTGATGCATACTTTGACTGCCCTCTGATGGCTTTGCCACCTCCAGGCTGTACAGTGTTCTGTGCATTCTTAAGTGCCAAGCAAGCTGAATACAAGGCCTTTTTGATGGCATTCACCTTGCCTGTAGCTGCTGACTTATCACACTTTACTCTGTGCCCAGAAAGGAAGATTCCATTACAGGGGACTGCTTCACCCAGTCCCAGTAATGCAATATCACTGACCATGACCTCCTATAGACGAATAGGGTCAATAAATGGTGCTGACTGGGCAGATGACATACTCTGATGTTGAATGAGATGCTCACTACTGTTGCGAGTAGCTTGAGCACATGTTTGTCCTATTTTTGATTGAAAGCAGTGAACTAATGTCCTTCTGCCAGTTATTGAGAGAGCCAACGACAACCTGAGTAGGGGGGTGACGAGGTGAGGGAGAGAAAAAAAGCAACAATGTGCGATGATAAGAGTTGTGAGCATGATCATGACACCCTCGACCCAGTTGATGTGGCTGGCAAGAGACCAAGCGCCAACAACGCTATAGCAGATATAGGTAATAGAGCCTGAAAATGAGTATGAAGGGACAATGATTGCAAGATGAAGATATAATGCACTAAGGCCTTGTCCTTAAATGCGAGCCACACAAGGCCAAGAAGAGATGTTATGGAGCACCATGGCAGAATATTTTCACCATAGACAGCCTTATGGCCAGCCAAGGAGGCACCATGGGAAGTGGCTGCTGTGGAGTCATTGTTAGCGCCAGGGGGAAGATGAGTGAGGGTAAGATTTATGGTAGGGATGAGATTACATGTACAATGATCATGTCTCTGGGAAGCACTGTGTCCACTACCCAGGCTGGGAAGAGGATGATCACTGCCAGATTCAAGCAGTAGGCCATGGGTGTGGTAAGTGCCAAGGCTGTTGAGGGCACCATCAAGGACCTGTTCATCTCTCAGGGCAAGGGAAGTTGTGAACCAGATAGAGGACTGGGTTGAGAGGGCAGGTGAAGGTGGATGAGCAAAGGAGGCGCCATCATCATTAGGTAAGGGGAAGGGGAGCAAGATAGCACAGGATGCAGTGAGAGGAGGTTGAGGGGTTAGTCGGAGGTGGTGGGAATTTGGAAAATTGTCAAATCCAAACATGCTCTTATGGAGACTTACTTTGTTTTGTCTTAGATCTCATTAAAGTTCCAGAGGTGAGTGATTACTTTTGCCTGATACTGAGTCTGATATCATATGAGGACTCAGATGAAGCAAATCTCTCACACGAAGACAGTGGGTCTTTTCTGTCTCATGTTGGATATCCCAGTACACTTCATCTCCTACTGTGTCTTCATCATTCACTGCAATGCACTTGCTTCCAGATGTTTCCTGACTAGGTCGTATAACAGACATGTCCATGTGTTCGATTATGTGCAACAGTTGGTTCATAATACTGTCCTGTCCCCAATGTCCACAGATAAGTTAATATTAACTGCGAGCACCTTGCATGACCTGATGGCTTCCCTATGCCCCCCATGTCTTACACATACCTGATGGATCGCCATCCTTCCACACCCTCGCCTCACTCCACCCCTGCACCTCTCTGTCCTCCATTTCATCTGATCATATCAAAGTGAAACTAGCAGGACATCACTTCGCACAAGCCTGACCAACATTCTGGGAAGATGCACCAATCATTGGACTGACAGTCTTTCTCATGTGGACCACCAAGTGCTGATGCTGGACTTTAACGGATGGCTATGGGCCAATGCAAACCAGTGCATGCTTTTCCTTGGTAGGCAATCAGATCCAGTCTATTTAACACATTATATCATGTAGCAAATGGTGGTAGGGAAGTGAAAGGTTCATTCTTTCTCATATTTGTATACAAATACTCATCCCTCTCCTCTTACAGATTTGATGAATTCCCCTTGTCCCTTGCCCCTCTTTCTAACCAAGGTGGTTCGCATAGCAGAGAACATCCTGTTCAGCCAGGGGTAGCAGGCCTGGTGTTATATTATATACACTGACCTAATTATTTTTCACTTTCATTTCACTCATTCACAGGTCACATGACTAGATCACATGACACAGCCTAGACCATGACATCATAACATGTGATCACCTCATTCTTTTAATTACCGTCACTATGTTTCCATATCACAGAACTCTTCCACACCCATGGGATATCACTTACCATATGTAGAATACCTTCACACCTTATCAGTAGCACAGCTTGGTCTGTGTGCCATCTCCTGCAATATATAAAGGGTGCATTCTCAGCTGGTATCCCCAGCTTTGGCCACTTGTTCCTTGGGTTAAAACCTTGGATGATAAGTGCTCTCCTTTGCTCTTCTCATTTTCGCGAGGCTTTACAGCAAGCCTTTAGAAGACTTGGCTTCAGTGTTTCACCTCTGGCATAACACCTGGTGCATCTTCTAGTAATCTGGACTGAGTTATGATCACTCACATCTTGTTAGGTTCAACATGTGGATGGTCTGTCTCAACTCCTTCCCATGGGAGCCAATGTACTGGTGCATGCCATTTATCGTCACACCCACAGGAGATCAGCACCCCCAAGTGGATACCTCATATGATGCTCCCATCATAACCACAACGTTCTTGTTGATCTTTAAACTCTTTAAGCTCAACCTCAACCTCAATGTTGGGGTTCTTGACAAGGGCAGCTAGTCCTTGTTGAGTGCTCTACACCTGTTGTGAGGCAGCACTCAAAATATGCTCCTCCAATTGATTGAATTTGTCAAAGCATCCCCATGCCCAACTCCTTGACAACTTAACACCAACAAAGATGTGGCCCATGGCCTGGAAATCAAACATCTCATTACAACAGAATACCAATATGGTGAGTCCTTCATGTCCCATTTTTGAGCACTCTGTTCATCAACATTTTGTGTATGTAGTGGCCAAGTCTGTCAAGAAGGGCATTGCAGCCACTGCCAGCTCTCCCACCATCTACCACCATATGTCTGTCTCTTCCAACAACTGACTCACTTGTCTGACATCACCATCATCTGCACAGAATCCCAGGGACTCTCCCTGCCCAAAGAGGTCCTTGCCAAGATGCATGCCTCTTATAAGCCCATTTACCCCATCATCTCTGCTCAAGAGGTTGGCTAACTCTTTGGTATCCTCACCCACTATGTGGCCACATTAGCCATCCAGGGTTCCAGGTGGGGTTGGCTCATACATTATTTATCCATAGCTCATGTTTGTTGCCAAGCTTAATTGCCCTTCTCATCGTCAACACAGGATTTGTGCAGCTTTAACCCCAAGAACAGGATGCTCAAGATTGTGAGGACAGCAAACCAGGACCTGTTGTTGTCACACATCCCCATCATCAGTGTCAACATCTGGGAACATGCCTTTTACCTCCAGTATCTCAACATCAAGGCTGAGGTGACAGAGAACAGAATATGAGAAAAGTGTCAAGATCCAAGGATGAGCTGTCTCTAGTGCAACCAATCTCGAACTCGATGCTAACAGTTGTTGTAGCATCTCCTTAGGCCACCCTGAACATGAGAAAAATGGAAATAGTTGCGAAAAAGCCAAGGTGGGAGTACACTGTGTTATATGCTATGCCAACCAACATTTCTCCAAGTGGGAACATGACAAGGTTGACAGGGCTGACTGCAGAGAACCAACAAAGACAGCAAGTGGAAATTGCCATCACCCAACTTGAGACCAACAGAAATGGTCTCTATGAGGGCGCTAGGGTTGGCACTCCATCTCATCTGGGATCTGGGATAACCCAAGAGGGCAACTAGCTTGGTCCAATCATCTGGTGCTGAATCACACCAATCTTCCAGGACAGCTGTTGCAAATGATTTCCTGAACTCGGACTCAAATATATTCATCATTTACACACAACCTGCTTCCATCCCGACCACCTCTTGGTTAGTAGGTGTAGGGCAATGGAAGACATAGTCTATTACAGTGATCATGATGAGTATCTTGCAATTGGTAGTGGTGAATAAAGTGGTCCCCTTCAATCACACACCCATCCACTCGGCAATATGAATCCGGACACCACCCACTATACTTTACCATCCACAGAGGGGAGTTATATGGTTTCACCCTTGAGGCCTCTCAAGGTTTCCATCCAGACTCGATCACTAAAACCATATCATGTCTCACTTGAGGAAGGGCAAACCTAGTGTCCACAGGTCCAGTTCTGCAAGTGTTGATGATATGACTGTCATAGAGAAGGCTGCAAGTGTTGACTCATCAAAATTTTACAGGACTCCAGAGAGTACTCCTACCATGGTTACACATGATGATGTTGATATCACAGTGGATCATATCAATGTCGTTAGCAGGTTCATGATGGATTATGGCTCCCATTTGTATACTAATATGGTTTGAAGGCCCAGGATAAGGACCCCACCACCAGGGGCTAATGAAACACAGGAGCATGCAAACAATCTCCAGTGAGACACAGGCATGTAGTTTTCCTGTTTGGATGAATTGAGCTAATCTATCAATGGGTTTTTTTAGTGTCTGAAGTTCAGACAAGCTCAGATGCCACATCCTCAATGAAGGGCTGTGTTGTACACACAGATACCTCTGCTAAGGTGCTGGAGATATCCATAGCTGGGAACTTATTAATTCAAAGGAGCAAGAAGCTAACTGAGGTCCAGTGTATGAATTCTAGGGAAAGTACGCAAGATGTGAAAGGTACCAGGGCATGCTGGCTGACAATGTGTGCAACTTCTACATGAGGCTTTTTCACCAAGAAATCTTTGCACTTACACAAGATTTGGCATCAGCATGTGTATGACAGACTTGGAGGCACTGAGGGGAGATTCTGCACAATTGATGGACCAATCATTTCACAGTCTGGTGCAAAATGAAGAGCAGACCTGCTGATTTGACAAGAAAATGCCTCAGCAGTGCAAGGGATGATGCTGAGCAGGAAATAGTAGTGGAAGTATTCAAGGACCTGTTGAGAGACCTGAAATCGATATATGTTGTCTTATTGTGTGTACCTGTTCCAGATGTATGTTTCTCTGTTGCCACCTGCTTTAAATGATAATTCAAAGGTCATAATAAGTTAATCCAGAGTTTTGAGACCCAACTGCCTCTGTTATGTTAGGTCTGCAGGGACAAAAGTGTTTGAACATATAATTGACAATGATATGTGTTGTGTTAAATTAAAGTGTGGATAGATAAGCAGTCACAATATAGCCAAATTAGGGATGTAGAGATATTATGAGAATCTAGGATTTCTTATAAGGGCTTATAGTACCACTGAAGGAAGTCAAAGCACCAATAATCAGTGCCTTGGGCTGTGAGAAAAGATAGCTGGATGAAATCAAAATAAGGGCCACACAGTTTAATTCACTGTCAGCCATAGACACTGATTGGGCAAATAATCACAGCCAATAGCTTTGATTCACACTGCCCATGGCAGCACAAATTAAGGGTAGTGGCAGTGATTTTTATACTGGAATGTCTGTGATACATAGTGTTGCATACAGATCTTAAGCCCATCACTCTGGTTGGCAATTTATGAGCAGTCTATATTACATTACAGCACTGTAGTATGGAGGACTGTGTGAGTAACCACCACAGATATAAGTTAGTGACAGGGAATGATAGGATGTCCTGCTATTGAACAGGCCTAAGATGTGTTGATCTCTGAGTCTGCCACCCCAACAGTAGCATAACGACCCTTCAAGTGAGTGTTGTGCTCCTTGGACTAAGTCATCATAACCTAAGGATCAGTTTCAGCAGAGACACAATTTAGGGCACAAATACTGTTCTTTCTTTCACTTGCTTTCCCTCCCTTGCACTTACAAGTTACCTTCTTTGGCATCAAATCACCATTGTTGACCTGTACTTTTGTTAGTAGATACCAGACTGAATGTGTTTACCAAGACTCAACCGCAAGTGATTCAGTCTTGTCTTTGGAAGCTGTAGCCCCCAATCTATCACCATGGGCACTTTTGGGGTCTTGTTTAATGCACAGAATAACCCTTGGCAATGGACATGTTATCTTGGCCTGCATCTTCTCTAAGTTACAACAATGAATCAGTAATGTGTGATGGTACATACCTATGCCACACCAGGCCCATGATTTGAGACAATTAGTTGTTTCACAACAGTCTCAACATCTTGCTGTGTCAGCAATGCTCTTGGGGAGTTATTGTTGTTGGCATGATGTTTCTGTCTGAGATCTTTGAAAAGGGTAAGGTTGGTGCAGCAGATGCAATCCAGCTCTTCATCTTCAACAACCTCTGGATGCTGCAACTTGCCTAAATTGCCTGTCACCAGCATGCACTGATATCCTTTCAATTGCATAGTCCTGAAATCCTGGGCTATCAGTATGCAAGCGACATGTGAAATTAAAAAGTATTCAAAGAATTGTGTATGCAAAAGAGGTTTGAACCCATCTGTCAGAGTCAGGTTCCTTGGAAATAGGTCAAGGAGGGTATGCATGATAACTGCTCTGCCCTTGGGTCCATAACTAAAATGTTAAGTACATAGTATGAACCTGTCAATGTGTGGAAAGACATGTACTAGCCTACCTGCTGTAAAACAATAATCCTTTCTGGAATGGATAAGGATTGAATAAAGGGTGTGAGTATAGACTCAACCCAAGGGAGGGGGACAGGAGACACAGAAAGCAAGAGGAGACAGGTGACCAGAGCCCAATTCACACAGATGGAAAGTGAAGGGAAAGAAAGATGTATTAAAACTCTAGGGACACACTTTTATAGTCTAGGGCATTCCCTAGGACTTACAAAGGTAGCTAAAAACCTGAGTGAATTGGCATGTATCTGGGATCAATCTGGACTGGATGTACCAAAGCTAACAACCAAAACCTACCTGGATGGATATGGAATATCATAGACTGGGAAGATTGGGTGTTTGCACAACAGGAAACTTCCATCTCCTACATTCGAGGGGGACTTTGAATGCTGACTATCCCTAGTCAGCCTACAACCATGGTGACAGATAGCTTGCAGCAAGTAAGGAGGACCTGAGCAGATGATAGATTGGCTGAGTAGTGTGATGAGTCAGATGGTGATTGAGATGATGGTGGTGGTCCAGTTATGAAGAAGTGATGATGACAACATCTGAAATGGAATGGCCTCAGGTAGTGTTGATGGTAAGAAAGCAGATGTCCCACATGGGGAGCAATGTTAGGTTTGTAATAAAGGTGCTGTATGATGTGTCTGCAATCTGATCTGTGTGCATGTCCAATGTGTGTGTCCAATCCAGTGCAATCTGGTCCAGTATCTGATATGATCCAGTCAGGACCTGGGATCCAATCCCTGCCTGATAGTGTACCATAAACCTAGAAAATGAGAAAATGAAAGTATTGTAAATGAGACAGAGATGTTGTAGCCTGTATCTGAGCAGGGATGCATATGTTGGAATCACAGGAGGGTTTAATCATGCAGAGCAATGGTCTGCTCTCACAGCACCATGTTGCCTCTGATGCGGAAGGTGAAGAGGGCATTACATAGGATCGGGAATGGTGGTGCATATATATACTTGCTGAAGAATGACACCTGTGAATGGTGTGGAGTGGGTGCATGGGGCAAGATGATGACACGGCCTGATCACAGAAGACCACATCATCATCAGTCAAGGAGGGGTGGATGAGAATAGAGTTGGGGGTTCATAAAAAAGCCTCGTAACAATGGAATGGAAGACAGCAATGACACCTTGCAGAGGTACACAACCTGAGTTAAATTCCTTGAAGGAACAGTATATTCTGAGTAGTCCAAGAGACACTGATCAACATTTGCACTATAAAGCACCATCAGACTCACCATAGTGCTCACTGCCCCTATTCATCTGGCTTCTTACACCATTTGCAATGGCTCAGATGCTAGATGCAAATATATACAGACCTAATTCCTGTATATTGGGGGAAATTGTGTTGTGCCATGGAGTGAATGGCGAACATGACTCTTGTGTTAATCAGCAAGAGAACAAGGACTGTTTGTACTCAATTAGGAAACTTGTGGCACTCATCTGTAGTGTGGGAAGTTTCCTGGTCAGCACTGTCAGCTGTAACCTCTGTTCGAAATGACCAACTCCTCAGTTATTAATTGAGCTCCATTTACCTTTCAGCTTTCTTAACCATTCCAGAAATGAAGGCTTTCTTCAAAAATCAGTTCAGAAGCATCCAATCCTGCATCAGTCATAGGGCCTCATCTTCACAGCTTGCCCAGTGTCCCAAGGAACCTAGCATGCTAGCTGTTGCATCCACCAGGAACTTGGATAGGATGCTAATCAAAAACAGATTGACCATGTCTCTCCCTATGCATTCTATGTACACAGCAGGCCATTCACACACATATGCACACATACAAGAAATACCTATGGAGATGCCCATTTGTGATGTGAGCATGAGTTCCTACTGCCTAGTTTCATATATGCTAACATATGGGCCCATATCCCTCTTTCTCACTAAGACTCATCACTGTCATCAATGCAGTATGATGACATTGGGTGGATGATCTGCAGAGGTTATTACCTGTCATTTAATTATGTCTGTGAATTTCCAGGTAACTACACACCAAATCTGCAAGACAGCACTTATTGAAGCGAAGTTATATTTTTGAGCCAAGCATGGGGTTCAGAGGGGGCCAACCCTTGGTGATGTGATACTGGCATAGGTAAAGAATAGGGAAGGCACAGGAAACACCCCTGTCGACCAGGGCAGCACTTATAAGGCTCGTCCTGAATCTCATGCTTGTGTAGACAGATGTCTTGGAACATGTGCACATTTCCCTTGTGATGCACCTCTGTGGGGTTGCACAGCTCAGGTCTGCTGAAAAGGTAATGTGTTATCATTCATGGGACATAACACTATCATGCATAATCTACAAATGACTGGAGCTTCTTGGCCGTTCTGGGTGGGAACTTGAATGCAATAAGCTTCTCCCCAAACATACAAGCAATATCAGCAATGCCTGACTTCAATGCTAGGTGCAGCAACAGGATCAGCCTGTGAGACAGTGCAGTGTAAAGGGGGTGTACCATCTGTCATAACACTGATCACCTCTGTGGCTTTTGCAACCTTGATTCAGGTGTGTTCCTTCTCTCAAAGAACATGCCAGTCCCCTTGGATAATCTCATCTGGTGTGGGAGGCACCTAGAGCTGGGTGACTTTAACATGATATTCCTCCAGAGTGGTTAAGAAAGACAAGAAAGCTTCTAGGATGCATGGAATGTCTTGTTGGACTATGCCACAGCAGTCCTCAGTCAGTGAAACACAGACAAGACCAGTGAGAACTATGATTGGCATAAGCAATTTGATCACCTAGAATGTTTCTTTATAGGTGCATCTTTGATGATGAGCATGCCAAGGTCTCAATTCAGGAGACCTCTTTTCTGCAACCTTGTTAACATGATCCCTTGTCACCAGGCATTCCATCATGCAAACAGATCCCTACACCATGATGGTGAAAACTTGATAACCAAACACTGGCACTGTGTCTTCAGGTACACAATGGAGGTAGTAATCATGCTCAGTGATGGCATTGCAGCACCTGCCACTGTTATTAGTGGTGCAGCAGGGGCAGGGGGTGGTGAGGATGCAGAGCAAAAGAGTTTTGGAACTGGTGTGTCCATAATGCACAGGCCCACCTCAGAAGCCACTACATCAGCAGCCTTGGAAAGGTCCAAATTGGACATAAATGTATCTAGCACTTTTGAGATGAGGGACTGCTGTGGCACTTTCAGAATTGGCTTTGTAGTAGTGGAGTTGACAGTGGTTGCAATGTTTTCAGGGGAGTGCTGGGTGCGACTGGGTCAGTGGGGGTGGGTGTGCCCTATAAAGGAATGTCTGATAGTTGTGGCCTAAACACAAAAGTGACCTGCATGCCAACACATTTCACAGACTTGGGCTGAACTTTTGGTCAGCAAACAGTGCCATTTGATGAGAAGCACTGGTAGTGCTTTGGGTGGTGGAAACATCATGCAATTCAGTATAAGCAAAGTGGAGGTATAATGGATTGGTAGATGTGATGCCCAAAACAAGCATCACATTGGGGTCTGCAGTGTTGGATGTGATTTTGATTGGCTAGTGCAGCCTTTGGTACATGGAATAGCATGGAAGATGATGGCATACCTGGGGAATATAGATATCAAACAAGGTTTCTGCAAATTCCTATCTGGCCAGCATGGATGCTCTGAGGATGAATGTGTGCAGTTTGAGGGAGAAGTGCTGCAATGGGAGGGTCAATGTCCAGGAGTCTCTTATAAAATGGCCAGTGAAGGGCCTGAAAATGGATTGAACAATGGGAATTCTGAGAAGGATTGGTAAGAGGGCCAGCTGTACCACCTCAAATGCAAGATTGTAAGCTGTGAATGACAAACACATAAAGAGTGTGCAAGTGAGTAGAAGCATAATGAGGATTCTTGGATTAAAGGGCTGTGCATCCCATGTTCAGAGGAATCATTTGGGCAAAGACTCACTGCATTTGATGAGGGTGGGGCTTTTGCCCAGTGAAAGGCAAAGCACTCAAGCATGATGTTCTGGAGTGCAAAGCTGATTGAAAACCATACTTGTGCCAATACAAGGAACATGAATTGGCTGTTGATATAATATGGATGCTTCCTGTACAATGGGATTTTTGCTATACCATTTGAGCAGTGAGGTAACATGTACCTTGACTTTATGAACACATTAAGATGATTGTCTTTACAAGACCACATATGGATGAGTTCAAGTGATAGGAGCAAAAGGGAGATGGTGTAAACTGCTACCCATCAATGCATTTTTATCTTTGCAAGCACAGTTACCATTGTTTTTGATGGAGATGTCGTGATTTCAGGGGTAGCTAAAAGTGAAAGTGAGTAGACACAATTGGCCAAAATAGTGACTTATGTGTTAAAAAGACTTTTCAAGCCAGTATGATGGGTAGAACACCAATGAGCCATGTTAGTGAAGCATTGACCCAAGTACTAGGCTAGAAGAGTTGAAACAGGATGTTTGATTCATCTCTGTTAGCCAGGAATAGAGTGGAGGCAAGGGAGAAGGCAGCAGAATAGGTGAATATGTTATAGAGAAGTCAGTAGCTCAATACAGATTTTGCCAATGGCTTGAACTTGCATTGCAGGGGGCACTGGCTGAGGGGCATGGTGCAAACATTGTCCTCATCAGTCCATTTGGAGTGAGCCCATATAGTCACATTTGCCCATACCATACAGTGAGCCTGCTTGCAAAAGACTCAACATATATAGATGATACTGTGACAGGCCCAAGATATATGGGGCATGTAAGACATTGTCAGGCCTATCCACATAGTATACAGATGACCCTGGAAAGGGTGAATATAAAATGGGTTGATAAGTATGACAGGGCCTGGAATGGATGTACTGTGTGACCTACCTCAATGTATACAGTTTCCCTGATGTATATGACTAGACCAAGTGGGATAGGTATGACACATATAACCAGACCAAGCAGGGTGGGTGTAACTTACACTGATACATATGGCCAGATCAAGTGGGGTGGGTTTGATACACCTTGATGCATATGACCAGACTGAGCAAGGTGAGTGTGACTCACACCAATGCATACAGCTGTGAAAAATCTAAGTAAAAGGGCAGTGATTGCCCACTCAGCCGCTGCCCAAGGAGTAGCAGGAACGACTATATTCACCTAAGTAAAAGGGCAGTGATTGCCCACTACACTAATTAGCAAAGGTA
>JBBPTJ010000375.1:0-15038 GCA_038094035.1 Pulveroboletus aff. ridleyi
CAAGCACAATTATCCACTCTCCAGACATTTCGGTCAGAATCACACCCTGGAACTGATTCACTGTGAATATACATGGCCTGGCATCAGGACATTTGTCAAGGAATACATCTCCTCCTATACTGCCTATGTACGTGTGAAGGTTCCTCAGCATCACCCTTACAAACTACTCAAGTAGCTTCCTGTTCCAAAAAAATCATAAAACTCCATCTCCATGGACTTCAATGAATAGCTCCCATCCTCCTCCAGATTCACAGCCATCCTCATCATCGTGGATTTTTTTTTCCAAGCAATGTATATTCATCCTAATGCACAACATGATCACATCTCCGGAATTGGCCAAACTGTTCCTTCTCCATGTTTTCTCCAAGCATAGAGTCCCCTCCCATGTCACTTCCAATCAAGGCTCAGAATTTGTATCTCACTTCTTTCACTCACTCAGTAAAGCCTTAGACATCCAGCTCCATTTCACCTCCAGATACCATCCAGAAGGTGACAGATAAACCAAATGGATAAATTAAACCCTGAAACAGTACCTCTGGATTTATTGTAACTACCAACAGGACAACTGGTCTGAACTCCTGCCCCTCACAGAGTTCGTGTATAACAATTCTCTGAGTGCTACTACTGGTATTTCCCCATTTTTTACCAACAAGGGCTACCACCTGAATATCACAGTTCACCCTGAGTGTGATCTCACCTCCACATGAGCACATGAATACTCAATCAACCTCAACTTCCTCCATGCCTTCCTCTGGGAAGAAATGGCTCATGCCCAAATGCGATATCAAGACCTAGCAGATGCCAAGCAGATTCCAGCACCGGACTTCAAAGTTAGTGATCCAGTGTTTGTTAAGGCAAAGTACTTCCACTCCACACAACCCTCCAAGAAGCTATCTGAAAAGAACCTAGGGCCATATGACATCACTGCCAAAGCAGGAACTCATTCCTTCACCCTTTACCTCCCAGATTCAATGAAGTCCATTCACCCAGTCTTCCATGTTTCCCAACTAGAACCCTCCATTCTGAACATGATTCCAAACTGTATGCAACCCCCACCACCTCCAGTCAAAGTAGATGGCGAACCAGAGTATGAGATCTCAGAGATTCTTGATATCAAGCTGGATAGATGAAGAAAGAACTATAAGCTGTTGTATCTGGTATGTTAGTCCAGATATAAAGGGACTGACAAGGAGACTTCATGGTTACCTGCCACAGAGCTTGACCATGCATGTGAACTTGTCTCAGAGTTTCATCTCCAGTATCTGGACAAGCCCAGACCTCACATGGCTTAACAAAAACCTCTCATCCTATTCCAGGTATTTGTCTACACCTCTGCCTCTACCTCCAACCCCACCTCCACTCCATCCCCGTGCTTCTTCACCTTCTTCACTTCCACCACCAATTCCTCCAACTCTGCCCTTGCCTGTTCCATATCACCAGATCCCACCTCTGACTCCACCTCCAAACCCCCACCATACACCTCCTGTGCCTTCAGCTCCACTAGTCTCTCCAGCAAATAGTTCTGCCAGTCGAGGCAGTAGATGATATAATGTATCTGTCCCCCAAGCTCTCTCCCCATCTTCTCCACCTCCACACTTCACTTGCTTGCCTCTGACTCCTTTGAGGTCCTCACCTCTGGCACCTTCACATGCGCCTTCTTACAAGGTAACTCCACCTCACTTTCTACATGTTTCCTCCAGCACTCTGGCCTCCCATCTCCACCCTGGTCACAGTGGGCCTGTGCAGCCTGACACTCCAAGCATAAGGTTGCCTTACCAGGCCCAGATACACACTCAAGATCACACATCATATATTGTGAGCATGCACAATCCTTGCCCTTCCCAGAGCTCTGAGTGGACTGGATATTCTGAGCCTGCCTCAGAATTAGTCATCCACCTTCCAGTCATTAGACACTCACCCATCTGTGTGCCTCCTCTTTCTCCTGGCATTTCACCTGTTATATCATATACACTGACCTAATTATTTTTCACTTTCACTTCACTCATTTATCGGTCATGTGACCAGATCACATGACATGATCTAGACCATGACATCATATGACATCATAACATGTGGTCATCACACTCTTTTAATTACTGTCATTAAGCTTTCTCATCACAAAACTCTCCCACATCTGTGGGATATCACTTACCATGTATAGATACCATTCACACCTTATCTGTAGCACAGCTTGGTCTGTGCACCATTGCCCACAATATATAAAGGGTGTGTCCTCAGCTGGTATCCCCAGCTTTGGCTACTTGTTCCTTGGGTTAAAACCTTGGACAATAAGTGCTCTTCTCTGCTCTCATTCTTTCATGAGGCTTTACGGCAAGCCTTTAGAAGACTTGGCTTTGGTGTTTCGCCTCTGGCATAACATCACCTCTGCAGCCTGCCACACCTCCTTCTTGCACTTCTAGTGCTCCTCTTTCTCAGCCTTCTAGCAAAGGCGTTTCTTGGCCAGCCTCTTCTTCTGCATTCAGCAGTGCTGCTCAGTGAACTTGGTGACCATTAGGTTGTCTCCACCTCTGATGAGCTTGATGAGTTGTTCATCCATTCAGCCCTGGACATTAAGGTACTTCTCAGACATGATGGTAGTTTCTAAGCTGCAAAGTGGTAGATGTGCAGGTCTTATAAAGTCGTTCAAGCTCTGCCTGGACTCCACTTTTCTGTTTTAAATCCACTTCACACTAATGGCCTTCATGGGTTCAGGCCTAGAAGGGGGATACTGCCATATCTGCCAATCCAGAACTCTGGACTCAACTCTAGATCCAACTCCAGACTCCCTTTTCATGACCTCCAGTGCATTCTCAATGAGTCCGCTTCCCTAGTACTTCAGATACTCTGTATTTAGTCCTCCTTGTTCTCTACATTACATTACATTCTTCACTTACAGTACATAGCCACTAGCCTTGCCTCTAGTCATCCTCCATTCCTATGTTCCACTTAGGAGCACAGCTCCAGTATACTTAGCATCTGTCCTCCGGACTCTGACTAATATTTATATTTTGCATCTGTATATAAGTCACTGTACTTCTGTTGTAGATATCTCAGTTTGAATATCATCATAAACTCTCCAGTCTCTGATCATGTGACCCCCTTGAGTCTCCAGACTTTCCTCTGACCCATCCTTGACTTTTGTTGCTTGCAACAAGATCAACTCTGACCCTAACTCACCCTCTGAAATTACAGGACACCCTGGACTTGTGACAAGGGTGCACCACATAAAGTGAAGCCAAGTCCTGTCCAACTCCAGACATCCTGGAGGTACCTTCCAGAGATCCAGTTTTAACACCAGTCAATCAACAGATTATAGTAGGCAAGCTAGCAGTGTCCAAGTACTATATGACACAAGGAATCCAACAAGGTGATATAGAATGTCTTGGAGGTGGATATTTCCAAAGTGAAGGACAATCAAAGATCCATAGCAGAGGAAATAGAAGAAGTGGAGGAACCATCAAAAAGACAGAGGGAAAGCATAGGAATAGAGTATGTAGGTAGTTTATATTTATCTACAAAGGTGGAATCTATGAGGCAGTGAGTAGAACTGGAATTTACAAGTACAGGTACATCAGAGATTGGAAAATTGGAGAGAGATACTATAAAATGGAGGGAATTCAGATTGGAAAGATTGGATGCATTGAGATGGAGGATCAAAAGAGCACAGTTTTCAGGTCCAATGTGACTCCCAACCTGTGCTGAAGGGGAGTCACACTCTACTTTTTTGCCTCCAAGGAAGTGAAGCTGGAGACTAGAGCAGGAGTTTTTGAGACTGCTTTGGCTTTCACAGCCCTAGAGGTGCTTTTCAGATAATCCTTGGTGGAGTGTCTAGTGAGGCCACAGAAGAGGCACAAGTTGAGTTTCAGACAGCACTATCGCTCCTCAGGGAGGAATTTATCATCCTTGCCCAGCTTAGCAGAGATCATGTTTGTGGAGGTGAACTTGGTCCTGCTCTTTTTGTTGGCAAAGGAGGAAGAGGAGTCCTTGGACTTATTGTCTTTAGGCTTACCAGAGGTAGTGGTAGAAGCAGCAGCAGACAAATTGTCCCTATCAGAGTTGGAGGATTTGGAGGCAAATACAAAGTTGCCAGAGTTTGACCCAGAGACTTTGGTTACATGGGCAATTGTGTCCTTGTGCTCCAATACCGATGGTTGATCTGCTGAGCAAAAGCATAGAGTTTGTGAATATTATCAGGCTTGCCTTGATGAGTGAGCTCGTCTTTGATGTGATTCAGAAGGCTGGAGTAGAAGCTCTGTTGAAGCACTCCTTGGCCCCAATCTCAGACTTGGCTGGTGAGTTGATTCCACTTGATGATATACTTGGGAATACATTGGGTGTTGTGCATCTGGATGCATTCAAGCTGAGCTTTGGTATCTGTGACAGGGTCATGGGGTCTGAAATTAGACTGCAACTCATAAAGAAATATATGCCAACTCTTCATCCACATAAGTTGGAGGCCTGGTGCTTCAAGTCCAAGGAAGTCCAGCTTGAAATACTCAAGCATGGTCCCCTTAAGGTAGGACTGAGTGAAGATTACCTTGGTCCAATTCTTGTGATAGGTTTGGGGATTGGCCTGGAAATGGAGTTCACACTGGACTATGAATGGACAGAGTTTCTTCAGGTCCATCCCATTGAACAGGTTGGGTTCCTGGACCTTGGGCTTGAAGCCTTTGGTCTTCCGTCATCAGAGTGCCTGGCAAGTCATCCCCTTAATAGTGTTGGCAAGTTGTGTGAAGGGTTTGTAGGCAAGTAAGACTTGGTTGCATGCTTCTTCATCAGGGTTATCTTCATTGGGGTTGTTTCTGCTGAAGGAGCCTTGATCAGAGTCTGCATCAGAAGAACTAGTGTCATTTCTACCTGAGTTGTCACCATTGCCCCTTCTGTGCAAAGACATTGGGGTGCTAGGTCAGACTTGGATAGATTCCTTGTTAATCCATTCCTGGAACCTAATTTGTGGGATCTTGGGGCTGAGAGTAAGCAGAAGTGGTGTAAGTGGGGATAGAGATAGTCTGTTATGCACCTCAGAGATAGAGGGTGCAGTGACCATGGTGTGTGCAAAAAAACTACAAAAGTCTCCAGGAACCTTGTGAGAGCTGCCAAAGGCAGTCTGCAGAATCTGTTCATGCTGAGCAGTTTGGTGTGTACATACAGACATAAGGATTGTTGGAAAAAGTGAACCTTGACAAGAGGGAGTATAAATATACTATCAAGTCTAGGTGTGGAGATATGAAATCTGGGATGCAGAGGTTTGGTAACAGAGTAATGGGTTCAGAGGACAGAGTTCAGGATGGATATGACAGAACCTTGGATGCATGATCAAGCTCTTGTTATGCTTGATTCCTAAGGGTCAAGCACAGACTTGGCTGAAAGTCCTATGATCAAAGACAAAAGGGTACCTTGCAGATGGCAGGGTCAAGGGTTCATTCTAGTGGCTACTAGACAAGAGACTTCCCAGTGGATCAGGTGGAACAAGAACAATCCTTTGCTATCAGGATAGGACATGGGTACAAGCAAAAGTGCCCACTCAAGTATAGAGCAAAGACACAAGAATAGGAATGAGATGTTTATACATATGCCAAGTAGGTCTAAGCTAAAGACACATCAGTGCTGCTTGGTGGGTTTATATACAAGAACTGGGGGGGGCTGAGTAATCACATAGAAAGTAAAAGAATATCATGGAACAATGAGCTGACTAATTGTAAAGTCAGTGAATGAATGGCAAAAGAGGAGTGATGAGTAATCATAGAACAAAGAGAAATGCAGAAGAATAATGACCATGTGATTGGAGGAACTACAAGCCTAGCATAAAGAGAACTAGGTGAGGAGAGACAAATGAGTTAATAGAAAAAGAATAGACATAGTGACAAATTGTAACAGCTCTGTGGAAGGTAATCATGAAGTTTCTCCATCAGTTCCTTCATATCCAGACCAATACACTAGGTACAGTAGCTTGTAATTCTTTCTTCATCTATCCAACTTAGTGTCAAGGATCTCTGATATCTCAAATTCTGGTGTAAAACAACAATCCTATCTGGAGTGGATAAGGAACTATGATAAATTTGGGTCTGAGTATAACTCAACCCAAGGGAGAGTGTCAGATAGCAGCAGCCTGAGATATGGATCTGAGTGGAGAAAAAACCACAAACAGAGGGAAAACAAATGAACAAAAGAAACTCAGGCTTGAACTGATAAAAACTGAGTGAAAGACAATAATGTGGAAAGATAGATTCATTCAGAAGTATAGGTACACCAGTTTTATAGTCCTGGGTACACCTGTAGACTTCTATCTATGAGATAAAACAAATCCAGGGCCAATCAGCACCCAGAATACATATATAAGAAAACCATCTAGTCTAGATGATATAAATCTGATACCAGGCTGACACAATCTGGACCCAGATAAACAGGTGGATTATACAAATGAGCTCAGATGGATGGAGAAACAAATGAAATACAAATGAGATCTACCTGAATGGACTGTAGACATGATGGATGCTTGAGTGGACTTTTGAACAGACCAAAAAAGGGGGCTTATAACCATAGGAGGACCTGATTTCCTACACTGGTTCACTATCTATCTCAACCAAAGGTGGTGGAGGTTGAATGTGATTTGGGATTGTGTTCAGAATGGAAGGTTCTAGTTGAGAGATATGGAAAATGTTACACTTGATCCCAAAGGTTCAAGTGTGAACTTGGTGAAGGTTCTAAGATACTGAGACAAGGAGGTACTTTGCAAACAGCAAGGCCAAGGATTCATCCTGGTACTACCAGATGACTGACTTCCCAGTAATGTGAGTGGACCAAGAACTATCCCTTGTGATCAGGATAGGACACAGGCAAGAGCTAAAGTGCTCACTCAAGTGTAGAGCAAAGACACATGAAAAGAAGTTAGGATTAGATAAGCCAAGTAGGTCTAAGCTGGGAAACAGAGGTACTACTTGGGGGTTTATATACGAGAGCAAAAGGTCACTGAGTAATTATATAGAAACTGAAAAAACATAAAAGAATAAAGGGCTGACCAATTGTTAAATCAGCAAGCCAATGGCAAAAAATGAGTGATGAGTAATTAAGGAATATTCTGGAAACAAGAAGAATGATTAAGCACATGGGCAAAGGAACTATGAGTTTAGTATAATGAGAGCTAAATGAGGAGGGATAAGTCCAAGGAAAAAAAAAGAAAAAACAGGAACATAGGCATAAATCGTAACAGAAGATCAGGTAAACAGACTTCATTGAATCTGGGAGGTGGTAAGTGAAGGAATGGGCTCCTACCTTGGCAATGATATCATATGGCCCTATATTCTTTTCAGATAGTTTCTTAGAGGATCATGTGAAGCAGAATTTCCTACATCTCACAATTCTCTCCATCTGCTGACATTGATGACAAGGTGCCTGTTCTCCAGGCAAGCAATACTCACTGCACACATCACAGAATGACTACCCAATGGGTACATAATTCAATGGCAGCCTAGGCAGGCCCAGAGTCAGACAGTGCTATGCACTGCCACCCAACCACTCAATCATCACACCCACAGCAGGGCTCATAAGATACTAGTACTTTGAATTTAGTAACCAACATACATATATACAATCCCAAAATCCTCAGTCACCTAGCATATCCTGAGTGACAGCCAAAGATTTCCAGTTTCCCAAGGTGAAGCTCCAATGGTTTGCTAGTCATTAGTAGGACAGAGAATGGTGGTGGTAGTAGAGTCACATTTCTGGTTCTGGTGATTCTTTGCATTTGTTTGGCTTCAGTGAGCAATCTAGGAAAAGTGTGGTAGGTAATAATGAGGGTTAGTAAGAGTGGAATGGGTTCTCTAGGGATAGATAGTTTCTTAGAGAGACAAGTGGCAAGGGCTAGATCTTCACATTATTTTTCTAGGGAGGCAAGGCAAATATCTGGTGATGGTGAGGATTATTCCTCTTCAGAGGACTGTGATTCTGGTTCAGAGTTAACAGATGGATGTTCCCTGGTGGATCTGAAAATCCAGTTTACAAGGCTAAATTTCATCAGGAAATAGGGGTGGTTTAGGTGGTGCTAACCACAGCAGGAGAGCTTAGACTTTTTATTATACTTGATTCTGAAGAGTCAAGTGTGGACTTGGCTGAGCATCTTGAGAGCAAGAACAAGAGGGTTCCTTGCTAACAGCAAGGTCAAAAGTTCCTCCTAGCAAATGGCTGGATGAAGGACTGCCCATTGAAGCAGGTGGACCAAAAACAAACCCTTGCTATTGGGATGGGATATAAGTAACAAGCAAATGCACTCACTCAAGTGTAGAGTGAAGACACAGAAATAGGAAGGTAGATATCCAAGTAGGTCCAAGCTAAGGACATCTCTCATACTACTTGGCAGATTTATATATGGAGATGAGGGGGCACTGAGTAATTGTATAGAAATATGAAGAATCAGAGAGAATAAGAGTCATCAGGCAAATGGCAAAAGGAGAGCTATGAGTAAGCATAGAACAAGAAATTGTCAAGCATATCCAAATATCCAGAGACAAGGGTGACTTATTTGCAATATGTTCTCAAAATGCCAAGTAGCACACTGCTACATCTCTAAGACATTATAGAGCTCTAATATTCTCTACAGTGGTATATTCTTTAATTTTGCTATGATTAGGTATTTTCCCAATCTCTTACTCACCTTCTTTACTCAACTCTACCTAGCCTAACATGTGTATCATGAAACTAGCTGACAAGCTGGACTGGTAGTAAACTGGACCAGGCCAGTCTTACAAACCAGTATAGACCCAGACACATATGGTCTTATGGGAATTAACTGGTATCAGACTGGGAAAGCACTTCTTGTTTACACTTGTTGTCTTCATCTTTTTTTATATATACTTATCTCACTTTT
This sequence comes from Pulveroboletus aff. ridleyi, assembly GCA_038094035.1. NCBI lineage: Eukaryota > Fungi > Basidiomycota > Agaricomycetes > Boletales > Boletaceae > Pulveroboletus > Pulveroboletus aff. ridleyi. Next base: position 8,864 of record JBBPTJ010000375.1, read on the forward strand.
ACATAAGTCTCAGATGTTCCTGGATTACAAAAGTAGGTATAGAAAATATGAAAAGGGGAGCTTCCATTGGACTCAGAAAACCACCATCTCACCACCATCCCATCACTTTAACATTTTACAACTCTTCCTCATAAACACAGTTAAAACCAACTGATGCTCTACCAACCTTGGAGTCCTGGATTGCATCTCCTGAACTCCCAAACTGTTGATATGAATCACATGACTTCTCACCTGACATTCCCTTTTAGTAAAGCCCCTTGAAACAAACTGACCCTGTTCCCACTGACACCTTGCTAAGTCTAGATAAAGGTATCTCACTTCTAGATACCTTTAGCCAGCCTAGGAACTTTATAATGTCTGAAGGAAAGTGGCAGATGGCACTAAATTAAAGGGATTATTATGGAAGCTACAACAGTTCCCAGTCAATAGTCTGTGAGCAGTACAAGTCTTCACTCACCAGGCATTAAGCACAAGAGGTGATGAAAGATTGACTTGAAGACTCCAAGCTTGGACTCATATAAAAGATTAACCACCAGGATACTGAATACATTGAGTCCAGAGGCCCAAGAACCTCTGCAAATATGTTTTTTGGGCCCTTGTCAGTTTCTTAAGAAGCCAGATGACTGGAAATTCACTTACAAATATTGGTATGAGGGAAATTTTCTTTAGCAGCCTCTTAGGCACTGCTGCTCCTTTGACTGGAAAACCATACTTGTAGATCACATCATGTGTAGTAGTGGTGAACCTTGACCAATCTTGCAGCAAAATCAGAAAGGAGCCCCAGTCAATAAAACTCACTTTTTGGAATAAGACAAATGGGGCACGGGCACTGGCCTTAGTCCCAGATCATGGCTAGAAGAACTTTGAAATGACATATTAATCAAGATTGGCAGTATAATGATAAGTGGGCTTACTTCTCAGGATAATCTGTGGAGTAGATAAATATTCAAGGATATATACATCAATACACACCATTATAGCACTTAACAATGATTCCATTTTTGTAAGCATTCATGAACTCATTATCTAGTAGAATCTTCCATATTGCATGTATAAGCTCACATTTACAATAAGTAGGATGTCTAAGTGGTTCTTCTTGTTCATGAATCAAGAGATGAGCATTTTCACCACATGACCTGTGCCAAAGGCACAGCTCATTGTTGTAGTTGCAAGTGTTATCTAGTTTGATTGGGTGAGAATTTGGGAGATAATGATATTGAGAAGTCAAGTGATTAAAGTACATCAGAGTTGTAAATTCCTAAAAACCTCAGACCAAACAACATTTATTATAAGCCCTGTTTTCATCCTGTGTAGGAAAGAGAATCTTAATATTTCTAGGATGAGTGCAATGTGAAAGAGTAACATAAAGCTGTCCATGAGAAAAAACAGAGGAGCTAAGATTGAGGCCAATGTGATTCAGACCTTGAGACTTGTTGATAGTCATTGCATATGCAAGATGAACAGGGAATTGAAAATGACAAAAGGGAACAGGGGAATCTTCTAAACCAGTGTCCAAAGCCATCTTGGGAATAAAGACAACATCACCATTGCCATCTTGAGTGAGAACACAACATTCCAAAACACAATGAGTAGATCTCAAAAGCTTCAAGTGAGTGTTGTAGAGGCCATGAAGGGGATCCAGATTGTGAAGAAGCATGAGAGAAGAACCAATCTTGAGTTCCAGAGTGTGAAGAGGAAAAGCCAGAGGGATTGAGGGTATGGAGGATCTCAGTCTGGATATAGGCATACTGAGAGCCAGAGACAGAGTCAGCACTGAGATAGGTAAACTTCTGATGAGGATGGACCAGATCTATAATTGAGGTATTGATTTCATGAACTTGGAGATTTCTTGGAGAGAGAATGGTGCAATCCAAGAATGGTCACCAGCAAAAAGTTGGGAATAGATGACATTGATAAGAGCATATCATCGTGGACAGGAATATTGACATAACCATCAGTGTAACCATCAGTGAGACCTATTTGAAGGAGTTGGGCAGCCCAATTATCAGACTCAGGATTATGGCCTAGACACATGTTTTGATAAAGATAGTGGACATGGATGTCTGGCCAAAGACATGAGTAGGTAAGAGTAGCAGGAACAATTTGCTCTCTTGAACCATGCTGGATGACAGGAAGAGTCTATCTAAAGTCACCACTGAAAAAAGTGGTAATTCCTCCAAATGGCTGATCTTTGGCAATAAGGTCATTTAGAGAATGATCAACAGCTTCAATGACATAGCAATGCTGAGAGGCAGCTTCATCCCAGATGATGAGAGAGGTGTGCTGGAGAAGCCAATGTCTGAGATCATCCTTCTTGATGATGCAAGTGCTTTGCTCATGGCAAGGAATAGGGATCTTGAAGGTGAAATGAGCAGTACAACCCCCAGGGAGAAGAAGAGAAGCAAGGCCGGTGAATGCAACACAAAGAGCAATAAGATCTCTTGCACAAACTGCAGAAGCAATGACCTTGGCCAAATAGGTCTTGCCACCACTACCACCACCACTGTGAAAAAAGAAGGCAGTGCCCTGGGCATTGGTGACATTATGAATGACAGCATGATAAAGGGCAGCCTGTTCAGAATTGAGAGTGGGGAGGGCTCTGTCAACAAAGGCCTGGAGATCCTGGACATTGAATGCTCTCTGCTCATTGATGAGCTGGTTTCCTTCCTGAAGGTACCAATTGCCTTGTGGAAGAGGCATATCAGGATAGTGAACTCTCAAGGACTTGCCATGTCTTCTGAGATGGTTGGAAATGAAACACAAGGCATAGTCATAGATCTGTCTTGGGTGGGATCAGGAATGTGAAGGACATGGGTAAGATGGTGATGGAGGTCATCAGAAAGATGATCTTTAGAAGCATCCCATAGTCTATGGGGATTGACAGGAGAGCAATGGACCAGGATGATGATGAAGAGACTGTGAAGTTGAGAGCCAGTTCTGAAATGGGCAGCTTCCTGTAGACATAAAATCAATTCCCTGTCATCTTGGAAAAGGCCAAGTGCATGGCAAGCCTCCTTGAAGGAATTATGAAGATGGCCATTGACAGTACAAAAATGTGTTGAGCTTGGTGATTGCACACCATGACTGACCACTAGACTTGTCAAATCATGTCATGTAAGCCATAGTGTGGCACTACTTATTATTGTTTATTGTTGTTTACACTTTAGAGTAGTAGAACCTGCAAGTCCCATGTCCAGACTCCTTAGTCTCTGACATCGGACTTCAGGTATGTACACATGTAGTCACACCAATCATAAGTCTCTGACATCGGACTCCAGCTCCCTGATTCAGCTGTTTAACAGGCTGAAGGTGATCAGGAGGTAGGAGAGCACCCATGAGATGAAGGGCACCATGAATGCGAAAGGAAGCAGGGCCAGCTCCTTGGATGGCTTGATGATCAATTTCCACTCCCACAGATGTGAAGGGCAAGGCATTGTTGTATTCACAAAATTTCTTTTTGAATTCTCTCTGATCTCTAGGGTTATCAAAGAGATTCTGAAGAAGGACTGGCCATTGCTGAATAGGAGGGAGGGAGACTTGACCTTGCAAGCAGCAAGTGCCAAGAGGAATAGGAGGATCTTGGATCTCAGGTTGGTCAGAGTTATTAGAGCCAGAGTCAGAATCAGAGTCAGAATCAGAGCCAGAGCCAGAGTCAGAGGCCAGAGCTAGAGTTATCAGAATTTGGATCATTGGATGATGGATCAGGAGGAGGTAGTGAGTGTGAGGACTGCCTAGAGAAATGAGATCTGGGCAAAGAAGGTGAAGGAGTAGATCTTGGAGAAGAGTTTGAGGAGGGATGATTAAAAGAATCAGGAGAAGCAGATTGCTGTCTTGCATGATCCTGCTGATAGTGCACAGACTGTTGGGAATATTCCTGCAAAGCAATCTTCAAGCAAAGCCTGAGAGAATTGATGAACTTGTTGAATCTCAGCTTGCTCAATCAGCATGGTCCTCCTGTCTCTTGAGGAGGAGAACAATGAATTCAATGAAAATGTTGGGCATCATGATGAGCAATCTGGTGACATGGAATACCAGAATACTGATAAACAGGAACAGGAGGGTGATTCTTTCAATATATGATTAGAAATTTATAACATATAATATATATTGAAAACTCACTCGAGGAGAGCCAAGAAGATGTTGATCCTGTTCAGCATGGTGAGCAGCAGATTGAGCATGTTGGGGGGAAATAGGAGGGAGAAGTAGACCTAGATGAAAAAATATATATCATATAAAAAGAAAGCATGAAAACAACATACATTTTGCAAGCAACAAAGACAGAGATGCAGAGAATCCCAAGAATTCAGAGGGTCCAGAGAGTCCAGAAAATCCAGAGGGTCCAAATAGCCTAGGAAAACCAAGAAGTCCAGAGGGTCCGGAAAATCCAGAGAAATCAGAAAGACCCAGAGGCTAAAATGATTAGAAAGATAGTCCAGAATGCACACCAATCACCTTGCCTCTCTCAGGATTTTTCTCGTCACCCAGAAGTAGTAACCAAACCACTCCAGGTAACCAAACTTGAAGTGAAGCGATGACAGGACTAAAGGTAATAAATTACCTGAGACAAATCAACTGGGAGAATGAACTCTTTGGGCTGTGAAACAACCCTACCAATCAGGTCTCTATCCTGTAGTGCAATCAGAGCTATTATCACACTTCTTTCAAGGAAAGGTTTTCACTTCTGAATCACCCCTCGAAAAGCAAGGCAAGGATATAGATGCCTAATTCTTAGACTATCTCTCTCAGAAAAATAAAAGAGGATCTATAATGACTATAACAAGAATAAAAGAATGGAATGGCATCTGAAAGGCTAGATAAGCTCACCAACAGCTCTTGGAATGATTGTTGAGATCAGCAGGATCAGTTCAGCAGGGGAGAGCATAGCAGGGCGAGAGGATCACTCAGAGATAAGAGTAGCGAGGATTGTATTACATAAGCTACGAATGGATACTACTGAAGGGATGAAGGGAGACAAAAAAGGCAAAAAAGTGGGATTAAGCAGTCAAGCCGATGGAGCTGATAGAACCAATAGAGCCGAGTGTGATGAAATAGTCATTGGAAAAGACAGGACTCCAACATTCTTCCTTAGGGTCTGTGCGGCCGAAAAATTTCCAAAGGGATTGGGCAGACAAGCTGCCCCTTACCAAGTTCACGGTCTAATAGAAAGAACAGGAAACACACTTTGGGAATCATTAATGAGCCACGCAGGTCACTGGGCTTGTGCAGAACTGAGTGACGAGCTGATGCAAAGGTTAGTGGCATCTAAATAGATAAACACACCTATCCGAAACACATCTTTGGGATAATGGCCTGCGCAGACAGGCATATCTGGGACACAGGCTGGCACAAAGGTTAGTGGCATCCAGATTGGGTGCTGAATTGAACAAGATACCCATACCAGAGATTACAAGTACCCAAATGCAGGCCGAGGTCAGTCCTGCAAAATTCAGCCACAAGGCATGACAACCATACTGTCACGTTCCATTTCTCACTACCCATAGCCACTAGTCTCGCTCTCAGTCACCCTCCATTTCTGTGCTTCCAAGCAGCAGAGTACAGCTCCGGCTCACTTAGCATCTGCCCTCATGACCATTGGTAATACCTATGTTTTGTATATGATCCTTGCACCTGTTTCTCTTTCTGTTGATCTCACCAGTGTAGAAGTGGCATTTTCTAATTTTTACCCATAGTTGCATGTTGTATGTGAATCCATCCATATATCAATTGTCACACTGTGTAGAAATGTTATTTCACACTGTTGGCCATGTTTCCATGCATTACCTGCTCACATTGTAGATTGCTAACACAAAGAATCTTGGTCATTCTATTATCATTATTTTCAGTTCCACCCTATCCCCTCTGCCCTCTTTTCCACCTCCTCTTGTTGTTGAGCTTGGTGATTGCGCACATGTAAGCCACAGTGTGGCGGGACTTATTATTATTGTTTATTGTGGTTTAGACATTAGAGTAGTAGAACCTGCGAGTCACATGTCAGGACTCCTTAGTCTCTGACATCGGACTCCAGCTGCCCGATTCAGCTGTTTAACACTTGTACCTCCCCACTGGCCACTCTTCCATCATCACTGGTTGCCCCTCTGCTACTCTCTCCCTATTTCCAGAGCTCCCCTGGATGAACTCATTCCATGTTAGCTCGAAAAGATAGACAAGGCATTCC
>JBBPTJ010000376.1:0-15018 GCA_038094035.1 Pulveroboletus aff. ridleyi
CGACTTTGTACTCTTCCTCTCCTTCTATTAGCTCTGGGGGTGGAGCTGGGAAGTTCCATCCATGTACATCATTTTCATGATAGGACAATAAGAGAGAAGCATGGAACACGGGGTGTATTTTCCATGTGGAGGGAAGGCGAAGTCAGTAGGAGAGTGGGGAGAGAACTTCAGTGATTACAAAGGGTCCTTCCCATTTAGGGGCAAACTTCAGCGAGGTGAGAGAGTGTTTGAGATTTCTTGCTTCTAACCAGACCTTATCTCCACGCTTCCAGGATTGAAAGCCTCATGTATTCCTGGACTTCATCACTTGCCGAGCGAGTTCGTGTGTGGCAAGGGCTTCTTCCCTCATGTGAGATAAGAGTTTTAATTGCGATTCGATGGCAGGGATAGGGGTTTCGGAGATTACCATAGGAAGTGGCTTGGGTTCATATCCCATCATAAGATAGAATGGGGATAGTCCAGTGACAGAGTGAGGGTGGTGATTATGTGCAAATTCTGCCATAGGGGTGAAATCAGCCCAACTAGTGGGGTTGTTATGGCAGAAGATACGAAGGTAGGTTTCAATTTCCTGGTTTACCTGTTCAGTTTCCCTATCAGTCTGTGGATGATAGGCGGTGGAGAGGGTTAGGGAGTAGCCGAGGAGCGAGGCAAGAGATTTGGCAAATTCCGAGACAAATTGGGGTCCTCGGTCAGAGATAAGTTTGTCGTGGAGGCCAAATCTGGAATAGACTTTGTGGAAAAACAAGTGGGCAATGCCTTCGGCGGTCACAGTTTTCTTGGTGGGGCAAAGAACCACCCCCTTAGTAAGCCCATGGTCGACCACGACCAAGAGACTATCAAAATCCCCAGAAGGGGGAAGATCGGTGATGAGATCACAGGAAACCTGCTGGAATGGGCAGGTGCAGGAGGAAGGAATGGGCATAAGGGGTGTGACAGTAGAATGGGTGTTGACCTTAAACTGTTGGCAGGAAGCGCAACTGGCAACATAGGAATGCACAAAAGAGGCCAGGCCGGGCCACCAATAGTCGTGAGAGACAAGTTGGCATGTTTTGAGGCAACTCAGGTGGCCGACCGAAGGATGGTCATGGCAGTGGGAGACAACATCCTGGCGGAGGGAGTCGGGAACATAGACTTATCCCTGGAAAGTAAGTATACTGGTGTCGAAGCGCCAGTCAGAGAGGCGGGAACAGAACTGAGAGGGGACCTCGCCCTCCAAAGCGTAAAGAGCATCGAGGACAACAGAGTCAGAGGTGGAGGAAGTGGCAACCTTGGAGGCCAAGTCCTCGTCAATGAGTTTTATGAAGAGGTCGTTAGGGAGAAGGGTGATGTCCTCGTTATCTTCGTCGGTAGGAGGGGAGTGGTCAGGCCAATGAGAGAGAGCATCCGGGGCAGATAGGGAGGAACTGGGAACATGGGTAAACTTCAGGTCGAAGTCAGCGAGGTTGAGCAGCCAACGAGCTTGTCAGCGATTAAGCTTGTGGGGTTGGCGAAAGTAGGTGAGGTTTTTGTGATCAGTGAGGACCTCCACCAGGAAAGCCAACCCATGCAGGTGATGTCTCCAGGCCTTGAGAGCTCAGATGACAGCAAAAAGTTCTCGATCATAGATGTCATAATTCCGTTCAGCGGGAGAGAGGGACTGAGAGAGGTATGCAGATGGTTTGAGATCACCGTTGACATCGGGTTGGAGAAGGACACCACCGGTAGCCCATTTAGACATGTCAGTGGAGATGGAGAAAGGACAGGTGGGGTCAGGGAGTTGGAAGACGGGTTTGGTGAGGAAGGCCGCTTTCAAGGTATGAAAGGCGGAGTCACAGGCGGGGGTCCATTCCCAGTGGTGATCCTTCTTTGTGAGGTTGAGGAGAGGTCGCATGATATTGGAGTAGTCCAGGATAAATCGCCAGTAGAAGTTGGCGAATCCAAGGAATGATCAGATGTTGCAGACCTTAGCAGGGGCTGGCCAATCAGCGATGCTGGCCAGTTTAATGGGATCCATAGCAAGTTCTCCCAGTTTGATCACCATCCCAAGGTATTTGACTTGGTCAACACCAAATTCGCATTTGTCAAGTTTAAGGTGTAGATCGAGTTCAGTGAGACATTGGAGAACTCGATGGGTGCGTTCGTCATGGGTTTGTTTATCCAGGGAGAATATGAGGAGGTCATCCATGTAGATGACAAGCCATCCCTCAGCAATGAGGTCCCGGAACGAATCATTCATGAAACATTGGAAGGTGGCAGGGGAGTTGGTTAGTCCAAAGAACATGATGGTCGGCTCAAAGAGGCCTTTGTGGATGATAAAGGCCGCTTTCCAACAGTCGGAATCTTTGATTCGGACATTGTTATACCCCCAACAGACATCGAATTTGGTGAAGATCTTTGCCCCCTGTAGGCGGTCAATGAGATCAGAGATCAAGGGAAGAGGGTAAGTATCTCAGATAGTGTGTTGGTTCAGGTAGTGGTAGTCCTGACAGGGGCGAAGTTTACTGTCTTTCTTTTTGATGAAGAAGAATGGGGAGGCTTGAGGAGAGTAAGACGGGCAGATTTTTCCCGAACAGAGATTTTCTTCGAGGAATTCTTTGGTCGCTCTCTTCTTCTCCTCGGTCAGGTTGTATATTTTAGCCACTTTCGGCTTAAACATTTCATCGAGGTTGATCGTGTGGTTGTAGGGTCGAGAGGGTAGAATGTGATCTGCTGATTCCTTCATGAAGACAGAAGTGAAGTCAGCAAATTCTCTAGGAAGGATGACAGGTTTCTTTTCTGCTGCAGCTTGAATGGCAAGATCTGTGGAGGTGGTGAGTTTCTTCACCATTTGGGCATCCTCCCAGGCCTTCTGTTATGAACCGCGTGCAACTAACTTTTATCTTTACACTCTTTTCATCACTTTCCTTCATCCCTACGCTCCTTACGTCACGTGACCTCCACAAGGCAGATCACATAACCAGTCACATGATACGTCCAGACCCTCGACGTCATCTATGACATCATAGCCTCTAGGGTTACACGTTGACAACCCCTAGACTACCTTAACCCTTATCTCCATCGGATCTCCACGGCAATCCTGCCACCTCCTAGATCTCCTGATCTGATCTAATCTCCTCCCCTGTATCACATCTATTTATCTAGATAGTCATCTCCGCAGATCTCGATCCAGATCTCAGGGTTCACCTCATGGTAGCCTTGCGCTCTTCATCTCCGTCCGTACTTCCATTCTCTACCCACGGTCATTACCATCTTACCATATGTAGCATAGCCTTATCTATTACTTCCATGTATAGTAGTGTACAGCTTGGTCCGTGCGTGGGCCTTGCCAATATATAAGGCGGCAGTCCCAGCTGGCTAAACCCCAGCTTTGACCACTTGTCTAGTTCACCGCTCGTAGGCCCCTGGTCCTTGGGTTAAAACCTTGGATGCTAAGGGTACTCCTCCGATTGGCTATGCTGGCACTTGTAGCTCCCCTGCCAGGGTTACAGTATTCTCTCTTTGCTGGCTAGTCTTGTTATTGGCTATAGGTTTGGTTGTTTCTTCCAGCCGAAGGGTTGTTCCCGTCCCCTTCGATGGCTGCTTGACGCAGTCATAACACCTTCCATTCCTTGTAAGTGGGGAACCACCCTCCCTGGTCAAAGCAGAGGTAAGCATAGAGGTTTTCGTCGGCTTTTTCGTCAGTAGAGATATGGCAGATAATGTGTTGATCGGGGAGGGGTTTCTTTCGAGCGGCATATTCCATCATCCACTTGTCAAGGGTGGTATTTGTTTTTTCTTGGGACATTCCTCGGGATGGTGATGACTCGGGGTTCAAAGGTGGTAATGATTCCGAGACAGGGAGAGTTAGGGAAAAGTCCTTTCAATTGATGACAGGGTTGGCTTTCTTTAGCCATGGCATTCTGAGGATGAGGGGTTCCTTGAGATGCATCACGTTAAAATTTTCCGAGTAGCGTAATCCAGCTATATGGAAGTCGAGGGTAACGAAGTATCAGATAATTCCTTGTTTGTTAGGAGATCCATTGGCGTTTCGAATGGCGAGTGGTTCGTCAAGCAAGGATTTCGGGAGGTGGAACTTTTGGATGAAGTTCCAGTCAATGCAGGAGCAACTAGCTCCAGAGTCAAGGGTGGCATGGATGTTGACATCTTGGTTTCGTACTTTTAGCGAGACAGGTAAAACGATGGCTCTAGATTTCTTTCTCACTATTAGTACATGAGAATCGGGAAAAGAATGCGTCACAGGTTTTTCCCCATTTAAAAACCCTTGTGCCAGTTCTCAAAGGTGACCCGCTTTACTTCCTCTCCTTCTTCTTCATCGTCTTCAACGTTCTCTAGCCTAGGGAGAGGTTGTTTGGTAATTTTTTTGATGTCCCGGGTCTTCTTTGGCTGCTAGAAGGCTGGGCATTTGTTTGACATGTGGCCGGATTGATGGCAGCAGAAGCAGAGCTTGTTTTCAAAGCAGCATTTCCTCTCCGCTGGGGTCAGCTTGCCGATTTTGACCATGTCAACGTCCATAGCATCGGGGTCTTTAGCAGGGGTGGACGGAGTTTTCGTGGGGAGGTAGTAGGTCGTTTTGTTATGACCTGAGTTGAATGTCTCAGCCTTTTGATGGTGGATGACAAAGTGAACTGCCTTTTTGTACCAATCCTTGATTTTGGCGGGGATGGTGTCCATTTGGAAGATCCGATTCCTCAACCATTCAGGGATTCCAGCAGCAAAGAAGTTGGTGAGGACCTGGTCATCGGTGATGCTGCTATTGGCGACGTTGTTTTTGAACTCAGAGATGTAAGCGTTCAAGTCATCATCCTTCTTGACCTTAGTTGACTGCAGCCAGTACATGGCCTGCACTTGGATGTCCTGGTGTTCAAAAGCTGCCTGGAATTTGTCGACGATGTCATTCCATGATCCAAAGGTTCCCTTGTCGACTCCCTCTCTTCTGAAGGTGTTGGCCCAGACCAAGGCTGGTCCTTCAGTCATGAAGGAGAGGGCGAACCCGATTTTGTGGTCATCGGTGGTGTAGATCTGCTTATTGAGCAGGAGGTAGGTTTGGACATTGTAGAGCCAGGGAATGGCCTTATTGTATGAGCCATCATAGGTGGGGGGTTTCCCCATGCGCATTTCGACTGGTTTGTTGGACATAGTGGGTTGTTCGTTGCCAGTTTGGAGAAGGGTTTCGAACATGGTGGGGAGTGGGGGATGAGGTTCCCTTCATTGTCGACAAGTTTCTTCCTTCTCGGGGTGGGGAAAGACAGGTTGTTGAGTGTCTGGTCTGGGGGATGGGGGAGTGGGTTCTCTGGGAAGGTTTATCCTAGCAGAGAGTCGATGGGCTAGGTCCTAAGCGAGCTGTTGTTCTTCAGCAGTTGGGATGTGGATGTCAGATTCTGGGGAAGGGGACTGAGGCCATTCCGGTTGGGGTTCCGGTTCAGAGTCATTGGTTTCTTGGGGTTTTCAGGTGGGCCCAAGGATGGAGTCAAGTAGTGAGTACTGCCTAGGTGCAGTCGGGTTTCGTGGTGACTGGGGTTGTCATGATGATGAGGGTCGTTGGGGTCTGTGAGAAGAAATGGCGGACTAGACGATGCTAGCTGCGATGAACTAGCTTAGATCTTTTGTTATGCTTGATCCCGAAGGGTCAAATGTGGACTTGGCTAGGGATGAAGGAGACTACATTCGCGCAGTTGACTGAGGATGAGGCCCTGATCACAGGGGACAAAGGTTCACCAGGTGGAAGTCAGCCTGGACTGGGTTTCACCAGACAGAGTTGATCTGGGCTGGAATCGAGGTAAAGAGCACAGCGCTCAGTCAAGTGTTGAGCAAAGACACGCAGAGGATCGAGAAGAAGAGTGTATATGCCGAGTAGGTCTAAGCTGAGGACAGGAGTACCTATGAGGTGGGTTTATATACTATAACGGTTGAATGTAAAAGGAAAAGGAGAAATCATACGACAAGTAAAAGATGAGTCAGATGATGAATGGCATAAGAAACTCGATGAGTAAGTATAAGGGACTACAAGTCCGGTATGAGAGAATCGGACAAGGAGATCATGTCCAATGAGTAAAGATACGAGAGAATCAGGACGTGAGGCAGAAGAAGGAATGGAGATGATGATGAAGAGAAGAAAAATGTAACACAGCCACAACAGTCACCCAAATGCCCCACCCCACATTATGCAATCAGCTTCACATATCCCAGTACTATATATTATCACTGGTTTTTACCTCACATTAGTTTGTATTCTCACCCCTCAATTATTTAGTCTCTCTCCCACTCTTAGCTAGTTTCCCAGTTTTCCTGCATCCTATGATATACTACCTTTAGTCTGCTCCACCCCCATAACCCACCTCATGTACCACCCAAACCCTACTTTCCCACAAGGGACATCGAGCAAATATTATAGCTATCTATTAGACTGACATAGATAGAGAACCCCACTGCATGTACTATCCATCAAAGGGCCCCACCCTAAGGACAATAAACAAGGTATTCAAAAAAAAAAAAAGTGAGTGAATATATTGCTAAGTGACATAAGTGAGAATACCCAGTGCAAGGAAAACAGACCCTAAGTTGCATATTTACCTTCTAGAGAAAAAATAATATATTTTTCATCTTTTCTGATCTTTTATCTAGGAACATTGCTACTTAACCTATTCTATAGAAGTCCTGAAGACTCTAGCCAGTAAGATATAAATGTCATAAAAGCTATTATTTAGAAAATCATTACTAGCAAGTCCAAAAATGTAATTCAAGTCATGTAATTCATCAGTTCCATCCCCTATGCTCTTTCTCTCTCCAAGACAGTGAGAAATACCATCAGAACACTCTATTAAGGACTGTGATCAAAGAAAAAGACCCATATTTTCTAGTAGCTATTAGAAAAGTTGATTAGTTATTGCTTTTAAGTATTAGGACTGAGCTTTAAGGGACTAGAAACTAGTTATATAGTAAGATGAAACAACTATACACATGATTGGGTTATATAAGCAAGGTTCTGTCTGGTCTATCTGGTACAGTCCAGATACCAATCCAGGTTACTAGATATGGACACCAGACAAGTATAATACAAGTAGATAGTGATCTATGTCATGTGACACAGAGTAGATAAACCTGTTTCATGGTATTCCACATCTTAGTCCTGACTTCCATAGACTGAGGTAAGACCTTAGTCTCTGTATTCTTAACATTAGTTATTGTCTATAGATCATTCTACAGGTTATGAGCCCTATACTCTAATCTAGTCAAAAAAGCCTGCATATAGCCACCTAAACCATACATATAACTGCTGACATGTCTAGCATGTCATCTGAGGAGATTAAGCTACTGTTACATTTTCTTTCTTCTTTACCCTCATCCTGTTTCTTTCATATCTTTACTCATTGGACATGACCTCCTTGTCTGATTCTCTTGTATTGGACTTGTTATCTCTCCTGATTACTCACTGAGCTCTTTCCACTATTCATCATCTAACTCATTCTTTTACTTATCTTTGTGATTACATGCTTTCCTTCATTTGTTCTTGTGTTCAACCACTGTACGTATATAAACCTGCCTCATAGGTACTTTTACCTTTAGCTTAGACCTACTCGGCATATCACTGCCAATACATTGGTCTCCTAGAATTCTCTGCATGTCTTCACTCAACACTTGACTGAGCGCTCAGCTCTTTACCTTGACTTAGTCCAGACTGACTCTGTCTGGTGAATCCCTTGTCCCCTGTGATCAGGGCTTAGTTCTCAAGTGACTACATGAATGTAGTCTCTTTCGTCCTTAGCTGAGTTCACTCTTGACCCTTTGGGATCAAGCGTAACAGCTACCAAAGCTTAATACATCCAGTAAGGAGTGAACCACCTAGAAGATCTGACTCCATGCCATTATAGAAAGTTAAGAACTAAAAGGATTTCTTGGTGATATGAAGCCAAAACCTGTAGACCCTTCAACTAAGCAGTCACCCAGGTGAAAGGTGTCAACTTCCAATGAGATTATGATAATAGAGGCTTACAAGAAAGCCCTAGATATCTGTACTGAGAAAGATACTAAGGCCTGACATATTATAAATAACACATTGCCAAATCCACTACTCATGCAGCTCATTCATAAGATAACTGCTCAGGGGTATTATGAGATGCTACAATCTCTATTCAAGAAGCAGTCTTTTTTTATCAGTACAGAAGTCTGGTGTCAACTTGGTGAGCTAAAACTAAAAGAAGACAGTGATGTACACACATATATAGATAAAATTATTGCACTCCAGGAAGAACTGGCAACCATGGGATGGCTGGTATCTGAGTTATTCCAGGTGATCTATACATCTCTACTCTGATCCTATAACTCTGGATTGTCCTGTCTCTCATCCTCTCTACATATAAACAAGACATGAATATTAACATCCAAGGATCTGATTGATTCCATGCTCAAGAGGTACAACTGAATGACTTTGCAGAATAATGGGAAGTCCAAGGGGAAAGGATCCAAGGATGTTACATTTGGAGTGAATATTTCAAAACAGGGTAAGAGTCACAATTGTCATAAGGAGAAATTCTTAGAAGCCTGCCACAATTTTGGGTGGACTAGTCCAAGACACATGACTGCTGGGAAGAGGGTGGTGGTAAGGCTGGTCAGGCACTGAAGTCATGGAAACCACATGGTAAGAAGCCCAAAGACAGCAAGAACTGTGAAGATTGCAAGCCCAGCTTGTCTACCATGGCAGCTATGGACCAACCAGATAGTGCTTGGCTGGTACTATCAGATCCTGGTGACTCTGATGTTGCTGCCCACCTTGTCTGGACATCCATAGTTCTGGAATTATATGACAGTAGCACATCACAATATCCATCCCCATTTTGAGATCAATTCCTCAACTTCATCTTGATACTACCCCAACCAATCAGGGAAGCAGATAATGGCACATTCAACACCATTAGTAAGGGCAATCTGCCCATATACCTGCCAAATTGAGACACCCAATCATGGATACTTCTCAAGGACATTCTTTATGCACTGACTATGTGGGTCACACTCATCTCAATCAACCATTTGGCACAAGCTGGTTGTAGGGTAGTCTTTACTGGACCCAGAGCAACTACCTGGTTGTGGCAGCAGCTAAGGCCAACATTCAGCCCTTGCTGGAGGAGCTCCATGCTCACCTATCCCACATTGGTGTTGCAACTATATAGGAGATGCTGGCTAGAGGGTGTCATGACTTGGTTTTCACCCCTATGTCTTCCTTCCTATTCTGTCTATGCCCCTTTCCTTTCCTCAGGCTATTCCTGTTCTAGAACCTATCCCTGTGACATCATAGCCTTGTGTCTGCATTGTGTCATTGCTATATCATTCCATTCTAGGATTAAGGGTTCATCTCTAGATCTAGGGTTGCCTTGAGCCCTATGCCTGTTGTTCATCTCTGTCTCCATTCTTATCTATTAGTTACATGTGTATTTCTATTATTAGAGTTTCCATTGCATTCTCTGTATTTCTAGCATTATATCATAGATCTGTAGCATTAGTATATATAGAGTACTCAGTACACTGGATGTACTTCATACCCAGAATTCTAGTTGTTCATGGCCTTCTGTCTCACTTTGAGTGCAGTTTGGTTATGCTCTAACAGAGGGATGGTAACTAGTGTCTCACTTTGACCAGACTGTGGGGATATGTCATAGTGTGCCTCATGTGAGTACAGAAAGGTGGTCCAGAAACTGACTGG
This sequence comes from Pulveroboletus aff. ridleyi, assembly GCA_038094035.1. Taxonomy (NCBI): domain Eukaryota; kingdom Fungi; phylum Basidiomycota; class Agaricomycetes; order Boletales; family Boletaceae; genus Pulveroboletus; species Pulveroboletus aff. ridleyi. The sequence goes on from JBBPTJ010000376.1 coordinate 9,674, forward strand.
ATTATCACATGAGCCAAGCCAGACTGCACTCCTAGGTGATGAAGTCCATATGGACATGTGAGGTCTACCTCAAGTTCTGACACCTAGGAAGAGGGCTTACTACAGCTCTTTTATGGATAATCACACTTAATATACTCACATAAGTCTTATGTTTGCCAAGTTGGACATCTTCACAACCTACATAGACTTTGAGTCCTCACTGAAAACTCAGCATGGCATATCAATTAAGTGCCTCAGGTCCAACTATGGGAGAGAGTATATATTGACTGAGTTCATTTGTTATTTGAATGCACACAGGACAGGATGGAAACTGACCACTCATAACACACCTGAGCACAATGGTATCACTGAATGTCTCAACTGGACTCTGGTTGAACAAGTCCAGACAGTACTTCATATCAGCAGATTGCTAAAGAACCTGTGGGGGAAAGTGCTCCTCCACATCATTTGGGTTAAAAATTGGACCATGACATGAGCACTTGACAGGAAGACCTCTTATGAGATATTGTACAGTAAAACACCATACTTAAAGAGCCTACTGGTTTGGGCACCAAATGTTAGATCTTGGATTGTAGTGGATTGAAGCTGGATGATTGCACAAAGGAGGGTCATTGAGTTGGTTATGATACTGACTCTGCAGCACATTGCATGTACCTACTGGACTTCTGAGTTGTGATCATAGAATGCAATGTTACCTTCCAGCATGGTACCAGATCCACTACTATGTGGGTTAGAGAACTGACTGGTGATCATATTAACAAGAGCATTACTCAGACATTTATTGTCAGTCACACCTGCACCCACATCAGCTGCTTCTGGACCCAGATCCAGATTTATTACACTGGCTGATGGCACTGAACACAGTGAATCCACACTGGACCACTTGGGTCTGAACTCTGAGGTCATCCTGCCTGATAACCAACCACAATGATCAACTCACCAGCACACAAAATCACCATATATGCATATGCTCATGAGTGGTGAGGGTACTCAAGATGGACAAGGGGGGCAATCCAATCCTGCCAAAGGGGATCCAACTGGTTGAGAAGGCTGGTGGTATAGATGGGAATCACACCACCTATATATCTATCACTTGACTTGCTTCACTCTAACTGATCCTGGCTGTGACCACATGACAGGACTGGGTTGTCAATATATTCAATTTTCATAGTACATTTCTGAATGGTAAACTGGATGATGATGAGGTAATCTTTATGGAGTTACTGCCCAGTTATGACAAATGAGATCATAATCTGGTTGCCTAGCTATGTGTAGCTCTTTACAGATTAAAGCAGGGAGCTCTCAAGTGATACAGACAACTTTGGGGGACCTTGAAGGAACTCAGATTCCACTGGATTGAGGTGGATTGGGGCATTTTTGTCACTCTCATCACCTGCCATATTCTCATTCTGGCTTTCCATGTTGACAATTGTATAATCACTGGAAGTTCATCCCTACTGATAAAAGCATTCAAGGATATGATTTGAGATCACAGACTTAGGTCTGATCAGTTAGCTGCTAGGGATGAAAGTGGTCCAGGACTGGACCATGCAAATGATCTCTCTGTCCTGGGAACCATACATCACTACAATACTCTAAGTATAATTTCATGGATATGAAGCCTGTCACCACTCCACTTGATCCTCATCTTCAGCTATCCAATTCCCAGTCACCCAAGACCACAAGCAGGGTAGCTCACATGTGCAGTATCCCTTATTGTCAGGCTACTGGATCTCTTATCCACCTTGCTACTGGAACTCATCTGGATATTGCATTTACCATGTCATTCATTTCTCAATTTAACTCTAATCCCAGTTGGGAACACTGGGAGACCATGAAGCAGATTTACAGGTGTTTGATTGATACCAAGTCTTTGGCACTTACATTTGGGGCCTGACCCAGTGATCTTGTTGGATACATGGATGTGGACAGTGTGACTCAGGAGCATTGACAAGCAATTACTGAATTCACATTCCTGTCAATGAGGGAGTGATATTATGGGATTCAAAGAAGCAGGAACTCATTATAGTTTCAACTGCTGAATCCAAGTATGTTACTGCCACACACATCACTAAAGAGGCTTTATGGCTTCATCATCTTAATGAAGAACTTTTTCATCTGCTTGAACACCCAACTATTCTCTATGGTGATAATCAATTTGCAATCACACTCATGAAGGATGGAAGTTATCATGCATGCACAAAGCAAATCAGGTTACATTATCATTTTATTTGTTTCACTGTTGAAGAAGGTTCTATTCATTTTCTTTACTGTCCTACCATTGACATGGCCACCAATCCTCTCACTAAAGCTTTACCTAGCATTAAGGCTAAGTACTTCACACAGAAGCTTTGTTTACACCCTTCCATTTGAGAATGGAGTGCTATATTTAGATGAGTCCAGTTGAGTCCAGTTTATCTAATGCAGTCTGGATACCAATCTGGGTTACTGGATATGGACACTAGACAAGTATAATACAAACAGATAGTGACTCATGTCACATGACATAGAGTAGATAAACTTGTTTTACAGTATTCTGCACCTCAGTCCTGACTTCCATCAGACTAAGGTGAGACCTTAGTCTCTGTATTCTTACCATACTTATTGCCTATAGATTATCCTACAGGTTATAAATAGATTTAGATTTGAGAAAGGTTTATTGATAGTATAATACTGCATAGGATGAAATAGGATCAGGTTTCTGAAATAAATGATGGAACTGGTGAATTACATGGCCAAAATACACAAACATCTGGACAGTTTTTTGGGCCACTGTATATTCTATTCTTCACTTACCCCCATACACTGCCCATTTCTCTCATAGCCTCTCTAATCCTGTGCTGCACTTAGGAGCACAGCTCTGTTGTACTACTCTGCCTACAGCTCCCAGTTACCAGTTTTTATACCAGTGCTTCTCCTCCATATAAACCTCTATACTATATTATAGATATCTCATTTTAAATATCAACTAAGACTTCTCCAGCTCTCTCTGACCTTCTGCTTGAGTCTTGATAACTCTCCTCTGACCCTCTGTGAACCTCTGTTGCCTGTAACAAGGTCCCTTTGATTTATTGCTTGATTTTTTTTATAAATTCAGAACACTGAACTTATATATTATCTTGATAGTATATTCAAACCTTCCACTGTTATAAAGCCCCAACTCATACATTAACCAACTATCACTACTCATGTTATATGTTTTCATATCCACACTATAGACATGAACCCACCTCCATATTCACACTTCAATCTATTGAGTGTGTTCACCAGGGCCTCACCCTTATCTATCAATTTCACAGTTTCTCCACCTGCCATACTCCTATGTCTGCTTCCCATGGACATGCCCCTCAGCACTCTCTGACCCCCAATACTTACTTCCAGATGATGAGTCCCTACTTTTCAGCTAAATCCTAGAGGTGCAGCCTCCTCACACACCTTCTAATAGGCCTGGTCTGGGCAGTCTAGATAGTTCCAGAGATGACCCCTCTAACAATGACCCTGACTTCCCTGATCTTCACCCCCAATGAAAGCAACAAGAAAGAAGATGGTGACAAAGGTGATGACAAGCAGGTGCCTTAGGACACCCTCATCCAACTTGCTAATGCCATCTGTGACCTTGCCTGCTCCTTTTACCACCACCCTGCTGAAAGTACCCCCTGTACAAAAATCCATGAGCTAAATCAGTTTAACAGAACTGACCTCTGGAAATTCCAGATCTTCCTGGCCCAATGCAGCTTAGCTTCTAAGACTTTTCCAAGGGTTTCTACACTGACTACACCAAAGTTATGTATATCAATATCTATGATATCACAAACCTGTTTAAGAACATGAGAAGGCATAGTCACTGATGTGACAAGAACAGAAACACAACTTGGCATGAAAGCTCTTAGCATACTGGGCTTCAAGTATTCCTTATGAAACTTGTCTCCCCATTGGGAGATACAATGAGCTTCATTAACAATAATGGCAGCAGTATGGCTGGTGATGTTGGAGTTGCTTATTAGCTCACAGAATCTGCTATGCTGAAGGCACATCTCAGAGGAGGTTAAAATGATCTGATAGGCTTGTCATTCAAGTTCCTATCTCAAACTGAGAATGATGACCTTGATTGCATACAAGTACTGACCTTTTGTAGCTTTGAGTTCCAGGTCTTGCCATTCACTGCAAGTGCAGTTAGATCAAGATCACAAAATCTGTGAGCCTAGTAGATGATATTAGAAAGGTTCATTGTACATATATTTACATTCACCTGATCACTTTCAAGTGCATGCGAGGCAAAATAATGATCACATGCTTTTTGAATGCACAAGCAAGGGCATCATGAAGGGCATTGTCTTGCCTGCACCAGTACCTGGCACTATGACACAGTCAAGCCCCAGCAGCAAAGCATCAACCACATCAAGCTGCCATTCATATGGTTTGTTCCATTCAAGTGTCTCTTGAACTCCTTCACGATGTTCTGACAAATTAAATGTGAGTCATACTTGTGTGATTTTTTTTGCCTGTCCTGTGCTTTTCTCAGGATATGTGCTAAGGGGTTAAGCAAGTCAATAGAATCAATAGTTGGTGTCATGACTAGGCAATATCATGGGTATACCTGGGGTATCTGTGCCTGTACCCACACCCATACCCACCAATATACCCATACCCATGAGGTGGGTATGGGTATCTTTCATGGGTCAGTGAGGGTATCTTGTGGATAAGAAAAATCCATGGGTGTTCCTACTATAGTGCAAGAATGTATGTAAAGTTACACAGATACTAGGACTATAGTATCCCATCTGTCACCCAATGCCTTCTTGTTACCTTCAATGTCTGTGAGAACACTAATAGCAAGCACATCTTTGTCCCTGATAAATTTAAGTAGACTCCACTGATCTAAACACATCAGTGCTTGAATGGTTTGACTTGACAGATGTGACCATGTGTGAGGAATGATTAGCCAGTCACAACTGAACAGCCATTCAATGTCAATAGAGGTTACTGTACATACTGTTAATCAGATGATCAGATTTGAGAATATGCAATGCTCTAGGGATGGTAAGATAATCAAGTGCCATGTATAATAGGTGCAAATATATTGTGTGATGCTTATACCACCATGTGAGCAGGTCAGATATGTGCTTGATGTCCAAAGCCAGATAGCAGTTGAGTTTTTTGATTGGCTGAGATGATTTTGGTGGGACAAGGGCAAGAATTTTATCAAACATATTTGACTAGATCATGACAAGGCCAATATCCTGACAAATAACTATACAAATAGAGCTGACTGATTGTTTCTGAGGCTTCTCACATTCAGGCTTCACAGTGGTGAGTTCAAATGCATAGGAACATTCATACTCATC
>JBBPTJ010000378.1:0-14985 GCA_038094035.1 Pulveroboletus aff. ridleyi
TGTCTCTGCTCTACACTTGAGTGAGCACTTTTGCTCTCCCCGCGTCCCATCCCGATTACAAGGGATTGTCCTTGGTCCACCCGCTTCACCGGGAAGTCTACCGTCTGGTCACACCAGGACGAACTCTTGACCCTGCCCACTAGCAGGATACCCCTTGTCTCGGAATCTTAAGACCCTCGCCAAGTTCACGTTCGACCCTTCGGGATCAAACGTAACACACACACAGTCATGTGCTCTCACCTTCATCATCATCGTGGGTGGTCCATCATTCTACCCTCCCTCTCATCGCTGTTATCACAGCGGTTGCACAGTCATGTGCCATCCTCCTTGTCCTTGTTATTGCCACAGTGGGTGAACTGTCACAGTGCCTGTCCTCTCATCACTGTTGTGGGGGTCATTGCACAGTTGTGCCCCATCACCCTCACTGTCATCGTCATTGCTGTCATTGCTGCTCCCTCACTGTACCCTTCCCATTGGCTCCATGGTCGTCATGGTCAGTGCACAGTTGCATACCCTCCTCGTCATCACCATCACCCTGTTGGCTCTGTGACCAGTGGTGGTGGTCAGTACACAGTCCTGTGCCTCATCATTGTCGTCATTGTCAAGGCTGTGATAAGGTGGTCTGTTGTGCCATCCTCCCTCATCACTGTTGTTGTGGTGCATGCACAGTCATGTGCCACCTCCCTCATCATCGTTGTGGTTGTCACGAGTGGGCCACCATCGCGCCATTCTCCCTCTCATCACACTTGTTGTGGTGGTTGCACAATTGTGTGCCCTCACCCATATCCTCATCATTGCTGTGGTGGGTGGTCTGTCACTGTACCCTCCTTATGGTCTCCATGGTTGTGGTGGTCAGTGCACAGTTCCATGCCCTTATCATTGTCATCATTGTCATCATCGTTGAGGCTGTGGTGGGTGGTCTGTCACGTTGTCCTCCCTTGTCACTGTTGTCACAGTGCATACACAGTCATGTGCCATCTCTCTCATTGTTGTCATCATTGTCACGAGTGGGCCACTGTCACGCCCTCCCTCTCATCGCTCTCATTGTGGTGGGGGCACAATCCTCATCATTGCCATGGTGGGTCATCCATCACTGTACCCTCCCCATGGTCTCCATGGTCATGGTGGTCTGTGCATGGTTGTGTGCCCTCACCTTTATTGTCATCATTGTTGTTGTTGTTGTGGGTAGATCATCATGGGGCCTTCCCTGTGGTGGTGGTGGTGGTGGTTGACACACAGTTGCATGCCCTCACCCACATCATCATCATCACTGCTATCATATGTGAGGTCTCAAGGTGTCCTCCCTGTCATTGCTGTTGTCATGGTGTATACACAGTCATGTGCCACCACCCTCATCATTATCATTGTTGTCATTGTTGTGGGTGGATTGTTGTGGGGCCTTCCCTGTGATGGTGGTCGATGCACAGTTGTGTGCCCTCACTCCCATTGTCGTCATCATCACTGCTGTCATGGGTGAGCTCTCACAGTGTCCTCCCTGTCATCACTGTTGTTGTGCACAGTTGTGTGCCATCACTCTCATCATTATCATCATTGCTGCCATGATGAGTGGGTCATTATGGGGCCTTCCCTATGGGCTACATGGTGGTGGTGGTGGTCAGCGCATGGTTGCGTGCCCTCATTGTCATTGTCATTGTCATCACCCTTGTTGGCTTCATGGTCATGGTGGTCAGTGCACAGTTGTGTGCCTTTGTCATTATCGTCACTGCTGTCGCATCTGTTGTCAGTGTTGTGATTGTGGGTGCATTGTTATGCACCTTTAGATTAGGTGGTTATTTTGTTAGCTCCATGGTCATGGTAGTCAGTGCACAGTTGCATGCCCTCGTTGTTGTTGTCACCACTGTTGCCTCTGTTGTCAATGTTGTGATTGTGGGTATACTGTTATGCACTTTTATTCTTGTCATCATCCCAATGCACCTGCTTGTGCCATCATTGTGATAATGGTTGGATTTTTATGTGTACTCACCTCACTCTTAATGTTGTTGTTGCTGCTATGATTAGTGGTGGGAATTATTGCACTATGGTGTGCGCTTGCTATTGTTATCATATGGCTGCGATGGGTCTGTGACTGTCACAGTGTCCCAGTTTGGATGGTAGATGTGAATACTAAATAAATCACTAAGCTTTCCATTCAGGTAGGTTTTTTGACCAAGCAAACCAAGCTCAGCCTTTCATACTAGTAACAAATTTATGTAGCACACAAGTATTATCATATTCTTGACTGATCATTCCTTATTTCTTCCATGTCACTTCATTTAGTCATATGCTTATTGATCTCTAATCTCATTTCTGGTCACTGTGAACAGTTAGGTGCCCCTGTCCTCTCCCCAGTTATTCATTTCTGTGACATTACTCTAGCTAGAAACAATATGAGACATTAAATTTAATTTATCCAGGGAACTGAAATGTTTTGCAAACAACTAACCCTTGCTAGGTATCAGTATGGGATTGATATATACAAGAGATATAAATATGTATATAAGCTTGTTGATTTTCTTTTCTTGATTCTACCTCCTTGAGCAATCTTTCCTGTCTTAATTCCATCACAGCAATAGTAGATATAAACTCAATAGCAGTCACCACAATAAATTGCAGAACAGGGTGCTTAAGGAGGTAAAGCACCTTACCTACCATTTAAATTGTTATAAGTATGGCATAGAGTAGATCATATCATGTCATCCAAGTAGAAAATAAGATTCTCCTACCTTAATTGAACTCTGGGGGGGTAGAAAATGTAAATGCACATTAAGACAAATATATCTGGTGATGATAAAGACACTCACATCAGTATAGAATGTATCAGATGGTGATCATGATGAATCAGATATAAGAGTAATTATCTGGTAATACCCAATAACCAATGTTTCAGAACTTGACACAGTGTTAATATCAGAGTCAAATAAATGTTTTGATGGGATAAAAGAGATATAATAACAACAAGCAGCAAGAAAGGCAAAGTGGTTATGAGTGATATGATATGCTAAAGTCACTAGATAATATTCAGTGTCGCTGTGTGCAAATCCTCAGATGGTGAGGGAAAGCACCAAGCCCGGTTGGATCTGGCTTGGCTTACTATACGGAGACGAGCAAATGCTGGTTGGTGCCCGAAAGGGCCCCTCTCGCTCGAATGGCATTGGGGATCGTCAGATGGCCTAGCCCGGTAGGAAGATTTCCTATCCTCCATTGCTGTACCCCATCCTGTGGATCACTCCTGTGGGGGGTTGCATTCGCACCACAGACATGCTCATGTTCCTACTTCCCCTGCGGAAATACCATGAGTGGTAGTCTATCCTAAGTAGTCCTGGAAAGACAGCTGGTTGGGGTAGCAGTCTAAGCCCCCTGATGAGAACTTTCGCAGGTTCAAAACCCGCTGCCACCAGTTTCTTTACCCATCCCTGGGCTAGTGAAATAGACCCCTATCTTCATGAGAAGGGTGACTGTCACAGTCACAAATGGGTGGACAGCCCAGGTACTCTCCCATGCACACTGACTAAGCACTAGGCTGCCTTCGGCATCCTAGTCCCTACAACTCTAATATAAAAATGTGGCATTTTAAGAATAATTATATTCTATCTGGATCTCCTAGCTTTGTTGGCTTGCTTCCACTTACTAGGGCCAAATATATATGATTCCAAATTCAATCTTTAAGACTATACTTGTTTATGCTTTTGGCTCCTGTTCTCTAGTTTAGAATTTAGCATATCAACTTGATATTTTCATAAATAAATCAACAATAGCAAAATATGCACTCTAAACTAGAGAACAGGAGCCAAAAGCATAAACAAGTATAGTCTTAAAGATTGAATTTGGAATCATATATATTTAGCCCTAGTAAGCAGAAGCAAGCCAACAAAGCTAGGAGACCCTGTAAAGTTGATATGCTAATTAAACAGATGTCTATTATATAGGCCATATGAAATAACACAATATTGCACATTCCAGAAGATATTCCAGTCCTCTGAATCCCTGGATAAATATCCCAGTGTCTCCTCTCTACAACTGGATTCCAGATCTAGAACTTTAGGTCATACATACAATGTCATCTTGAATGTGGTTCTCACATCTCCATCATAAACCTTCTTACTTCCATACTCATCTCACACTATATAAACATTGTTTCTATACATAGCATTTTAGCAACAGCTAATGTGAGTTCCTTTATACTTAGTATTACTCTCTCTGTGATGTACTGTAGCTCTGAAATCCTCTGGACTTACTAGCTATACCAATCCAGACTTTGAATTTGTGTTATTACATCTGTTATACAATCAATACCAGATCTCTTGCTGAAACTCTGAAACTGTATTCTGCTCTTGCATCTACTAGTTCAGTCTATTTTCCTAGATCTCTTCCTCACTGACTATGAGAAGTCCTGTGTAACTAGTGATTATTTTCATTATTATGCTGCAAGATATTTATTAAATCTATTATTGTCATTTATGGGCTGATTTAACTTTGATGAAAAGTATAAGCCTGCCACAGTTAACAGCAGGAACACTAAGGGTGACAAATATAAGAGAACTCAATCATGCTTTAATTATTTACTTTTTACTCTAATAGGGGTAACTATGTAAAAACCAAGTAACTTACATGACTGTACTTATGAGCTTAATCATTGCTATTTTTTATGTATGGTCCATATAAGGATTAATAGTAGATACTATGATAATCTATCCTCTGTTCATTTGATTTTTTCTCCTGATCACATGACCACTGTCCACTATGTTCTTCTTTGTTCTATGCTTACTCTTAAAACAGTGATTTAACAATTAAAATGGCAGATATATAATTTTTCATCACAAAAAAGTCATCATTCAACATAAAATGGAAAAAAATGAATATTACTAGATTTTAGATGGAACACAATGCTTTTGCACATTTCAGGGGGGTCCTGAAATGCACGAAATAGTGAGATGAAAAGTCAACAATACAATCTCCTAAGGTGTCCTCATTCCAGGGGATGCCATTGAGTGTGCACCCTATTTTTCAAGATAGAGGGAAACCTCTATGCATACCAAGGGGAATCTCTTGAGGCTTCCTTTTGGAATATCTCAAAGGGAATCCATCCCCCCACTCCTCTGCAGCAGTTTACCACCTTTACCATCCATGTAAACACACTACATACTGTTATTCAATGATTTATCATTCAATATACAAAAAAAACAAATAAAATTGAATTTTATTAGCAATGCAAGACATTTGTGCATTTCAGGGGGGTCCTGAAATATGCAAAACAGTGAAATGAACTGTCAACAATACAATATATTGTCATTCAAAAGATTCCTTATTTAACATACAAAAAACAAGTATAATTGAATTTTGTTAGGATATAAGGGTTTTGCACATTTCAGAAGGGTCCTGAGATGCGCAAAACAGTGAAATAAATAGTCAAAAGTACAATATATTACTGTGATTCAAGATATATTCATCAATCAACATATAAAAATGGGCATGATTGAATTTCATTAGTCACACAAGGCTTTCATGCATTTCAGGACCCCCCTGAAATGCATGACAAGCACACTTCAAATCATGCTATAACCCAGGGTTAACCCTAGGCTATTTACAAAAATCCTATAGTATCAGTTAGTTTTTGATCTCCCACACTATCTTGTCAGCTGACTAGCAGTTTCTGGAAGCTACATTGTTGTTAAGAGGCTCTAAGCCATCGCATCAGCAGATAATCTGGCCTGGACATGCGACACAGTCCAATGGAAGGGGGAGCTATCATATTTCAGTAGCACTTATCCTGGCCTCTTCCTCCATTGGGCATTCTTACCAAGCAACATTGATTGTTTTTTCAGCATTTTCAAGCAAGTTACAGGCCCTGATGGGCTGTCATACCTCCAACTGCTGCACTGCTTGGACATGGGAATGGCTGTTTTTGGTTGTAGTGTTGTACATTATCTTCTCATCTGTTTCCAAGAACAATTCTGATACACCTTAGCTTCTTACCTGCCTTGAGTTTTCTGCCAACAGGTCACACAGATAAGCAGATAATGTGTGGAGAGGCCTAACAGTCTCAAATATATCTCAAATAATGCAATTCTTTTGCAAGGTTATGGCAGGTAAGCTTGTGGGTGTATCAAGTGATATCGTGAGAGGGTGCGAGATAACCTAATACGCCTTGCCACACTCAAACTTTGAGCAATCTTTGATATCACACTGCTGTCATGTACAAACATTGTAAATAATATGATCACTGTATAATTATAACCCTTGCCACACACTATTCGACACATATGTAATACTTGAAAGCCTGCTGTGGCCAGTGGCAGTAAAACTTGGAAAAGTAGGCACAAAAGAACTGGGCCATGTTTTATATAGGGTATTATGAGGTAGGAGGCATGGGAAATTATATATGTCTCTCTATGTAAAATTCCAAGGAGATGCACCTCTCAAAGGACACCAACAACTAGAAGACAAGTCTGAACTGTGCAAAACAGTGAGATGAACAGTCAACAATACAATCCCCTAGGGTGTCCTCATCCCAGGGGATGTCATTGATTCCAAAGGTGTGTGCACCCTATTTATCAGGATAGAGGTGAACCTCTATGCATACCAAGGGGAGTCTCTTGAGGTTTTCCTTTGCAATATCTCAAAGGGGATCCATCTCCCCACTCCTCTGTAGCAGTCTAGCACCTTCATTGTCCATATGGACACAATACATATTGTTATTCAAAGATTTATCATTCAACATGCAAAAAACAAGTATGATTGAATTTTATTAGCAATGTAAGGGTTTTGCGCATTTCAGGAGGGTCCTGAAATGTGTGAAACAGTAAAATAAATAATTAAAAATACAATATATATATTACTATGATTCAAAATATATTCATCAATCAACATGTAAAAATGGACATGATTCAATTTCATTAGTCACACAAGGCTTTCACGCATTTCAGGACCCCCCTGAAATGTGCAACAAGCACACTTCAAATCATGCTATAACCTAGGGTTAACCCTAGGCTATTTACAAAAATCCTATAGTATCAGAAACAGACTGTAAGTCCATTTTTCTAATCTGCTGTTCTATTTTATCTGACATTCTCCCAATGCTTGCCTTATGTTTCAAGAATATCAAGACACAGGCAACACCTTTGGAGGCCTGCCTGCAGAAGAGGAAGCTAGTCATACGTTTTTCTGCTATTGATTGGTTTTTATTTTAACACCATTTTCTTTAGGTACATCTATTAGTACGATGACCAGTGTGAGTAGTGCCACTAGGCCTGAGAGTGTGCTCTCAGATGATAGTAAGTCACTGTCGATTGCTTTACTTTTATTTGAGATGCTAAATCAAAGTTAAATTAGCAACTAGGATTTTACATATATTGGAGTCGTTCAAGAACGAAATCACTGCTGGCTTCAATAATCAATTTGACAAGGTTGACGAAGAGGTCAAGACACTATGAAATGCAACAGAGGTCATCATTCGACATGTTGCTGATCTGAGGAATGAAGTTAATGACCACAATCCCAATTTTCACTGAAGCTGAGCAGCTACACTAAATAAGGCCATTTGTATTTCGCCCCTTAAGAAATAAGGAATTGACTTCCCAGATATAAAAACAGTGTCCCACTGGTCCATTGTGCCTGTCACAAGCATGCTCATGCTTGTGACCATGTGGTCCCTCTTGGCCAAGAGTCTCAGACACCCTTGTTGTTTTCCCCTGTCCTTGGTGACAGATGACTTTATATTATTCATCATGTTCCACCTATCTTCTAGCTCTACTATACTTATACGATAATTCCCATTTCATTCCCCTAACGTTGAGCTCATTTTTCTTAGGTATATTGTTTCTCCTCAGAATGTCGTCAGTTTCCCAATGAAGCATTTTTCCTAGCTCTCAAAATGCATGTGGGTTGCATTGCAATTTCTAGTGGTCTTGACCAATGCCCTGAGTGCCTTGATCTTGATATCCAGATTGGTAAACTCTGATGGTTCCCAATCATAGGTGTGGGAAAGTTAGTACAGGATTCTCAATCCTGTACTAACTTTCTCACATCCATGAAATATGACCAGCCCAGTCTTCTCTGACCTGTTTTCTCCTAATTTGTTGACTTTTACCACTGACCTATGTATTCTGGAAAGCTCTGAAACAAGGAAGATTGTTCAGGGCAACAACTCAAAGAGGAAGGCTCTCTGGGCCTCCTGGCATAGGTGTGGGAAAGTTGGTGTAGGATCCTGCACCAACTTTCCCACACCTAGGATATAACCACATAAAGGCGTTATCTTGTGTGCATCTCAGTCTGGTGATGCCTGATGATAATTATATTATAGCAAATGCATATCTCAAGTTCTCTCCAACAAGGGAGTGGATTGTAATCGTTTGACCAGTTGATCCACTATTTGGTCCACCACTGCCTGACTTAAGGGAGGTCCTCGCTTTCCTGGTGGCATAGAAAGGCCCTTCTCCTGAAATGCTAATGACTGAGCTTGTGCTTGCATGTAGGGAAGACACTGGCCTCCTGGCATGACTCCACATCGTCTCTGCCAAGAGCTACTAGTATGTAGAAAGAGGGGCAAGACGTCCCTCCCTGATACTGGCCAGGCTTTGGGTGCTAAAGCTGTAAAGTCTGTTTTCTGTGGCTCTTGAGTGGCTAGCCTGCAGTGCATCTACATTCTCCTCTCCTTCCTTTTCCATAAGATCATCCATAAAGCATTTGAATTTGCACTTTCAAGTGGTTTGAATGTGTGATGCCATGAACTAATGGTGAGCACAAACTGAATTCGAGGCAAGCTGAATCTAGTCATTACTGAAGACAGGTCATTAGAGGTAAATAATCTGCCAACATTGAAAAAGAGGTGATCTTGATATAGTTGCATTATATCTGGGTCTTGAAAGCAAATCCTGGTGGCAATCTGTGCAAAGGAACATGCAAGAACAAGGTCTTGTATGAGAATGTCACTGGTCACTGCATCTAGCCCATGAGGGATAAGTCTTTCATGCCCTGTGATGGCAGATGTCTTGTTGTACTGACAGAGTAGGGAGAGGTGGCATCCAAGAACCACAAGATTATGAGTGGACTGTGTTTCCGTGTTTCATATCAACATTGCAGTGAGTTCGGTACCCCTGCTAGGAGATCCACTAAGCATGACCACCCTTAGCAGAAGCACACAATGGAAATCAGTATAGTCTGCAAGCCAACCACGAAGGGTGGCCTGGTTCCAGATCAGGCGTCCATTTCTATGCAGGAGAAATTTAAGTTAAAGCAGCATTTGCCTAAGAAGTATAATATGCTCCTTGAGCTTGCAAACTCAATCCCAGGGAAATATAAACTTCCAGTCTCACCTTTCTTATCTCTGGCAGTTAATCTCAACATCTGCTCTAGAGCATATAGAAATACTATGGATAAGAGTAATTACAATTGGTGCACTTTAAGGGGTGAGAGAGCTGGTGCTAGTGGAACAAAGATTGGTCATTGAAGTGGGCAATGGAAATGTGATTGTTTTCAGATCAGGTGAATCCACACATTTTAATTTGGACTATGAGGGTCAGAGGGCCTCTTTTGTGCTACATACAGATCACTTTATGGACTCCTAGATGCAGGGTAGGAATTATTAGGGAGGTAATCACTACTTTCACTAGTACTTAGTCTTACCAGCAGTAAATTCTCTGACAAACAGATGAGAATGAAAGAGCCCTTGAACTACTGCCAGTTTACTGTGTTATTCACCTTTTGAACTTGTAACCCCCCTGAAATGTGCAAAACAGTAGTTTAACAGTCAAAATTACAAATATATGAATTTTCATTAAAAGAGTCATCATTCAATATGAAAATGGAAAAAATAAATGATGCCTTTTTTTGAACTTGTGGCCCCCTTTCTGTGTATTTCAGGACCCCCTTGAAATGCACAAAACATGGGGGTCAACAGTCAAAATTGCAATTATACATATTTTCATAACAAGATTTATTGTTGAATATGCAAAAAAGGAGTATTATTGAATTTTATCAGCAACACTGAGGGTTTTGCACATTTCAGGGGGGTCCTGAAATGTGTGAAACAGTGAGATGAACAGTCAAAAATCAATATATATTGTCATTCAAAGGATTCATCATTTAACATGCAAAAAACAAGTATGATTGAATTTTATTAGCAGTGCAAGGCTTTTGCACATTTCAGAGGGGTCCTGAAATGCACAAAACAGTGATATCATCAGTCAAAAGTACAATATATATACTGTCATTCAAAATATATTCATCATTCAACATATAAAAATAAGCATTATTGAATTTTATTGGTCTCACAAGGCTTTCATGCATTTCAGGACCACCCTGAAATACATAACAAGCACACTTCAAATCATACAATAACCCAGGTTAACCCTAGGCTATTTAAACAAATCCTATAGTATGTCTCTGTGATCTGACTATACTAGTGATACTTGGGAATTTCTTTTATAGATGCAGATGCTTCTAGTGACTATGCTTTTGCATAATACTTGGACATTTTTATAGGTGCTTCTAGATGCTTCCAGTGGCTGTATCTTGAACAAGTATTCATATACTTGTGCACTTCTAGGTGATTCCAGTGACTATACTATGTGATAAGGCTATTCACAGTCCCCTCAGCAAACTACTACTGTTTTGCTCCCAGACAATGCTCTGCTAGCACCTTTAAGCCCCTCTCACCTCTTTGCTCCACTGTCCCCACCTTCTAGTCCTCTTTCTGCATAGCCAACACCCTTGATCTCCCCTCTTCAGCTATTTATTCCTTTATTACATATCCTACCAAGATAATGAGACCCTTCCTGAACTAGCTCAGCTAGTAACCCCACTGTGTTCTGCAAGTCCCTTAACATCTCCAGAATTCTCTAGCTCCACCATTGGGCCTACTATCTAGCCAGCTCAAGACCATCAGCTGAATGGTTACACAAATGGAGGTAGGGTAATCAATATGGCAGCATTGCTAGTGCTATGTAGGTGTTATTTTATTCACTATATTCACCATGATGATAGTGGCAAATGTTATTGAAATGAGTTAACACTAGATATATATTTATTTACATTCCTGGCATATTGTTTTTCATGTGACTCACATTTCTCATCCCCCCTCAAACTTGATACAGGTTGCAAACCATGCATTGCATAGCATATATACCAGTTGGGATGCCATAAAACTGAATGAGAGTTTACCACAAGTCCCTGTTACAGTGGGTGGCAACAATATGAGGGCCATTTGTCACACTAGTGATTCACCTGCCCATGTTATTCTAGATATTCTGCAATTTAAGGGCACCTTTAAAGGAATTGTGGGTTTATTTCTTCATAATAAATTTTCTGCACTAACAAATAACCTTTAGTTCTAAAAAGCATGCCAAGCAAATATGAATTTCATTGCACACTTGGTGCAATGGTTATTTTCCAGGTCATCTCTTTTCTTCTCCTACTATATGCCAATATTTTCTCACAACCAGTTTTGCCTGGCCACCCTCTGACCTCTTAAATATATACCCTCACTGAAAAACAAGCTTTAGCTGAGTCCATTGCTTGGGATCATGGTTCCACATTTGGTGCTTTACACTTATCAAGATAGCATTCTTAACCTTTTTGTTTTGCAGTCCTTCTTGCAGGACTGACTTTTTGAAATTCTTAGCATAGCAAAAATTAATCAGGCAGGGGTTGATCATCTGGGTGATGACATGAGGACCCCATCCCATGTCATTGCTGTCATGAAGCATTATCAGAGCATAGCCAAGTATAGCCATCTTTAGTTTCTCCTGGACTTTTTTCAGAATTTGCTGGAATATTTCCTCATCTGAGCATGCATTGAGCATGACTTGAAATATCATATATTCTAATATCTAAGGATGCTTACTACTGGCTTATCTTTAGGCTTTATCATCTCTTTCAATATGCCCTTGATGGCTTTCTTGCCTTTAGCTTTGGCTTTCTCCTGTTTAACCTAGCCTAGTATGTATAAGTATGTATGCATACTTATGCATAGCCTAGGAAGTTACCTTGTCCATTTTGGATGTCATCATCTCTTTCTCCTGCAAAAAAGATAAGTATATGATTGATGGATTATTAGAAACAGGATGGTACTTGCCTTGCTACTTTCCTCATCAGCATCATTGTCCAGAGCAATTTTGATCAGATCAGATCAGCCTAGGATTTGCCTTTACCCTTGCCTTTGTTCACTGCCTTTATCATCTTGAAAACAACAATGTCCTTAGTCTAATGAAAATTGAATATGAGCACAATGCTGTTCATAATCATGTTTATATTTTTGTTTTACCTCTGGCTTCTCTTCTTGATTCTCATTTACCATGATCATATCACAGGTGGTGTTCTTGTCCACTTGCTCAAATAAGTGGTATTTTCTGAAATAATGTGAGTTTCACTCACATTCATGTCAATCTCTAGAGCAAGACTCTGATTTGCCCTTCTTATGCACATCCTAGGTATATTGTTGTGAATACAAGGAAATGAAAAAAAGACTCACTAGACTTGCCTATAGGGCTCTTGTCAATCCATCTGCTTCTGTTCCAAAGTTCTTTCCTGAGTTTTTTTTTTGAGCATGGACAGTTATTTGGATGTCCTGAAAAAGCAAGATCAGATAGTGTTCAAAACACTTGCACAGAAATCATATATATGTACCACCATTTCCTGAATATCTTGCAGATAGACATGTATAAGTATTCTGAATACTTCACTATCTCTTTCTATGTAACCCATCTGAGTGTCCTGGTTATTCTGCAAGAGGATGAGGGCATGTGTAAGTATTTAGAATACTTATACCAATATGTGACTTACCTGAACTACATAGTTGGGTGTCCTATGATGCAAGAGATGAGTATGGTGCATAAATATTCTGAATACTTATGCCAATCCTCTCTAACTTATCTGAATAATTTGGGTTTCCTGCAAGTGAGAAAGAACTATATAAGCAGCATGTTTGGGTGATACCAATGTCTGACTTACCTGGATGAATTGAGTATCCTATGAATAAGAGATGAGTATGGTGCATAAGTATTCTGAATACTTATATATGCCAATCTTCTGACTTACTTCCATGTTGACCTGAGTATCCTGCAAATGAAAGCTAAGTAAATGTTATTTCTATTTCTCATGCATGTGGTGGACACATATCTGGATAACAGCAGTTTCCTAGAGATGAGCATAAGTATTCTGAATACTTACACAACAGAAGTCACTTACCATGAGAATAGAGGTGATGATGTTGGTGTTGTTGATTTGAGTGAGCATAACTTTAGCAATACTTAGGCAGAGTTGTTTTTATATGCTTACCATTGTTGTGGTTTATTTGGTTAAATTTCCTGATTTAGAAAATGGTGGTTGCAGTGAAAGAGTAGTTTTAGGACAGCTATATCCCATTCAGACAGTTTATATACACAAACACAATTACATAATCAGTTTGTCTGCATTGCCTGTGCATAACTTTAGGGATACTTATGCATCATACTTTCTTATTTGCTCTTTCTGATATCTTTTCCACCTACATATTACAGTATGCACAATTTTAGGTATACTTGTGCACAGTATCTGGCCTTTTTCTCACCTGTTCTGCACAACTTTATACATACTTGCACACACTATCTGGCCTCTTTCCTACCTGTTCTGTGCAACTTTAGGCATACTTGTGCATAGTACTATAACTTGTTGGCCCTTCATGTAATGCACAGAGTATATCACCAAACAAAGTGGGAATTTCACTTAGCTTTGGTGGAATCACAAATAGTACACACTCTTGACTACATCATTGCTCCCACAGTCATGTGATTTGGATGACAGGTGATAGAGATAAAAAAGACTTACATAACCCTATCAGTGTTCTCACAGTTATGTGATTTGGGTGACATAGAATAGATTGTGCATAACTTTAGATGTACTTACACACAGTGTCCTCTGAGCAACCATTTAATGGTAATCAGAACTGAGGTGCAAAGTACTATGAGTCTGTGTTTATATAGTCTATATTACTAGATCCAATCTAAATTACAATACTCATATCATAAGCACCTGGAGATGTCATGTTGTGATGGCTAGTGCTGGTGTTTAAGAAACTCTGAGAGTATGAAATGAACAGCATAAGTATAGGTAAAGTTGTGCTGGTTGAGCTCACTCATATCACAAGTATATATCTGAAAATAGTATGCTATGTTTAGCACTAGCATTGACATTGGAGAGAATAATGTTCTTTTTGGCACAAGAAAATAAGGAGAAGTGGTCCAATAGGACACCCAATAGCCCAAATGGTGGAGAAAGTTACTTGTAGTATTGGTGTTGACTTTTTGTAGTATGAGACACAAGTAGTCCATAAGTAGTCCAAGATTATGTAATCATGGTGGCTCTATGACCACACTACATTTGTAGTAAGATGCATATGAAATATACAACAACAGTTCTGAGGCCATAGTATGAGTGACATAAGACTAGGTAAAGTTATGCTGAATTGACTTGTATCACAAGCATCTGAAGCTAGGATGCTATGCCTGGCACTAGTGGTGTGGAACCAACTGAAAGAAGTCCTTTTCTACTTGGTATGTGCATTACCATGTTAGAGATGACAGCTCCAATCTCCTGTGGGCCCTCCTGTCCAACTCTGAAGTTCCTTAATGAAGTTCTAGACAAACTCCTACAGCTTCTATATACATACATGTAGGAGTTGCCAGTGTCCTATAGAAGCAGTTGGAGATGGATAGAAAGGCCAGACTTGTGTCCAATGCTATGTCAGTATGCACTTCTTATGTCATTCCTTTACCCTATCTTTGCTTTGTCCCCATTCCATAACTTTATGCCATTTCTCCTCCCCCTTCACTATTTCCTTATGGAGATTGCTTATTTCACTTTGGAGTTGATCAGACTTTGTTATTTTTGTTGGAGATGACAACTCCGATCTCCTCCGGGCCCTCCTGTCCAACTCCGAAGTTCCTTAACGAAGTTCCGGACGAACTCCTACAACTCCTACATAGGAGTTACCGAAGTCCTATGGAAGCGTTC
>JBBPTJ010000382.1:0-14874 GCA_038094035.1 Pulveroboletus aff. ridleyi
TGCCCACACCCCCATGACCTCCTCTCGGAGCGTCCTCAGCTCCTCCCACACCCCAGCTATGTCCTCTTGCAGGGGTGCGAAACCCCCAGCAATGAGGCCAAGCAACCCCGTGGCCTTCGTAAGAAGGGCCACAAGGGCGCCTGTAGTAGGATAGGGGGGGGGGGTGGAATCACCACCTCCACCTGGGCCTTCTTGTGAGGTGCTGGACAGTCTTCCTCGTCCTCTTTGTCCGCCTCCTTGTGGTCCTCCAGGGCCTCCTTCCTCTTGTAGACGAGGTGGCCATGCGCGCATGCACAGCACGACCTCCCCTTTGACCCCTGTTGCAGGGGCTGACATTCCTCACCCCGTTGCACACACTGTGCACACAGGGACCACCCGGAGTTGGTGGTCTCATGTCCCCTCTTCGGGGCCCAGTCCAACGTTGATGGCTCGCCCCTGTTGCCCTTGTCCTCGCTCGGGAATTCGATGGCCTTGTCCTGCAGACCTCCGTTAGTTGCATCCAAGGCCCGATGAATGGGCCACACACCTGGTTGCACCCCATCACCCTCACCTTCCCCTTCTCCTTGGCTCATGCTGCCTCCTGCTCCTCCCTCGCCTTCTTGAGGCACTCCTCCCAGATGCTCTTGATGCATTCCTCCGCTGCCTTCCTATGCTCGTCGCGCTCACGCTTAGCCCACACAGCCCACTCCTGGCACTTGCACTCCTCGCGTGCAGTTTGTTTCGCCTCTTCCCGGGCACAATGTTCCTCCTCTGCCTTCTCCTCCTCACGATGTCGCTGCATTTCCTGCAGCTGGGCTGCAAGGGCCACGATCTGATGGTCGAGGGGGTTGATGGCAGGCATGTCGATTGTGGGGGATGGCACGGGGATGGTTGTGATTAGTGGACAAGATCAACTTAAGTGAGATGCAACCTATTGTTGTTTCAAACTCCGACTCGCAGACGTCACATGATCTCTACTCAGTCTCTTCTCCAGTCCGAACTTAGCCGGCCTCAAGGGGTCGGCCTTAATAGGGGGGCACTGTCATATCCGCTCCAATCTCCAATCTCCAGACCCTTCACTCCTTCTCCATTTCTCCATAACCTGGACTTTGTCCCTTTCGTATTGGACTCTGTTCTCCTAGTATCAGATTTCCCTCACTTTCCTTATTTAGTATTCCCTTTATACCTTTGACCCTCCATTCTCTAGTTACGACCCTTAGCATCATCCCTTCGACCCTTCACCACACCATATGCTCTCACTATGTATGTTCCCTGTCTCCATATGCTTTCCTTTTACCTGACGTACCTTACCATATGGTCCTCCATTCCCCTGTCTGAACTCCAGACCGGACTTCAGTATATAAAGC
The DNA here is from genome assembly GCA_038094035.1 of Pulveroboletus aff. ridleyi. NCBI lineage: Eukaryota > Fungi > Basidiomycota > Agaricomycetes > Boletales > Boletaceae > Pulveroboletus > Pulveroboletus aff. ridleyi. The sequence goes on from JBBPTJ010000382.1 coordinate 1,347, forward strand.
TCCTGTATTCCACTTCTGTACCTCAGTACGAATATCAAACCAGTCACCTTCTGTTTCTCGTCCGACTCCCCTCTCTTCTCTCTCTCCTCTCTCCTACGAAATACGAGGACAGAGCCTAGGCAAGGGCACGACACATAAGTCCCACACCAATATTCTCCTAGGTACCCCCTTGCCACTCTGGACTCCGTTCGTCCTCCTACAAACTTCGTACACTAACCTTTGGACCTCCGATTGGACTTGAGTCCAGAGAAACCAGACTTAACACTGGTATAGGTATCAATTAAAAGGGAATATGTCTTGGGATGGATGGACTTACAAGATTTGATCCAAGGGGAGGTGTTGACACCAAAGAGATATTTGCATTGAGTGGAGTCCCTGATATAGGTATCAATTAAAAGGGAATATATCTTGGGATAGATGGACTTACAAGATTCAATCCAAGGGGAGGTGTTGGCACTGAAGAGGTATTCACATTGAGTGAAGTCCCTGATATAGGTATTGATTAAAAGGAAATATGTCTTGGGATGGATGGACTTATTGTTAAGTCTGGTTCCTCCAGACTCAAGTCCAATCGGAGGTCCAAAGGTTAATGTACAAAGTTCGTAGGAGGATGAATGGAGTCCAGAGCGGCAAGGGGGTACCTAGGAGGACGTTGGCATGGGACTTATGTGTCACGCCCTTGCCTAGGCTCTGTCCTCGTATTTTGTAGGAGAGAGGGGAAAAAGGAGAGAGGGGAGTCAGATGAGAGACAGGAGGTAACTGGTTTGATATTCATACTGAGGTACAGAAGCGGAATACAGGAGCTTTATATACTGAAGTCCAGTCCAGAGTTTGGACGGGGGAATGGAGGACTGTATGGTAAGGTACGTCAGGTAAAAGAGAAGCATATGGAGATGGGGAACATATATAGTGAGAGCATATGGTGTGGCGAAGGGTCGAAGAGATGATGCTAAGGGTCGTAACTAGAGAATGGAAGGTCAAAGGTATAAAGGGAATACTAAATAAGGAAAGTGAGGGAAGTCTGATACTAGGAGAACGGAGTCTGATACAAAAGGGACGAAGTCCAGGTTATGAAGGAACGGAAAAGGAGTGAAGGGTCTGGAGATCAGAGATCAGAGCAGATATAACAACCAGGGACTCTGTTCAATGTGAATATCAACCTCATAAGTCCATCTATCTCGAGACATATTCTCTTTTGATTGATATCTATACCAGAGACTCTGCTCAATGTGAATATCAATCTCATAAGTCCATCTATCCCGAGACATATTCTCTTTTGATTGATACCTATACTAGAGACTCTGCTCAATGCAAATATCAACCTTGTAAGTCCATCCATCTTGAGATGTATTCCCTTTTGATTGATACCTATACTAGGGACTTGTCATATCCATATTCAAACTTCATCCCCTGATCCTCTTATTCCCCCTCTGGTACTCCATAACCTGGACTTCATACCTCCATACCCGAACTTTGTTCCTTCTGCTCAGACTTCCATAGTTACCATAATTAGTATTCCCCTTGTTCCCTCTCAACCCTTCATTCTTATCTTAGACCCTTTGCCACACCATATGCCTCCCCCTATGTATGTTCTCCATCTTCACATGCTTTCCTTTTACCCGACGTACTTTATCATATGTTTCTCCATTCTTCTGTCTGAACTCTGATTGGACTTTTGTATATAAACCCTCTATACTCCATCTTTATACCTTAGTACAAATATCACACTAGTCACCTCTTGACCCTCGTTCAGTCCCCTCCTCTCACTCTCTCACTTTCTCCTCCCTCCTTACAAAATATGAGGACTGAACCTTGGCAAGGGCATGACACATAAGTCCTACACCAATGTCCTTCTAGGTATCCCTTCTCTGTCCCATTCCTAGTTCGTCCTCTGATGAACTTCGTACTCACCCTCAGAACTCTGACCGGATTTGAGTCTGGAGCACCTGGACTTAACAGGACTCTGCTCAATGAAAATATCAACCTCATAAGTCCATCTATCCCAAGATGTATCCCTTTTGATTGATACCTATATTAGGGACTCCACTCAACATGAATATCTCTTTGGTGCTGACACCTCCCCTTGGATTGGACCTTGTAAGAGCATCCATTCTGAGACATATTCTCTTTTGATCAATACTTATATCAGAGACTCTGCTCAATGTGAATATCTTTTCAGTGCCATTGACACCTCTCCTTGGATCAAATCTCACAAGTCCATCCATCCCAAGACATATTCCCTTTTGATCAATACCTACATCAAGGACTCTGCTCAACATAAATATTTTTTCAGTGCTGACACCTCCCCTTGAATCAAATCTCGTAAGAGCATCCATCCTGAGACGTATTCCCTTTTGATTAATACCTATTTCAAGGACTCCACTCAATGTGAATATCTCTTTGGTGCCATAGACACCTCCTCTTGGGTTGAATCTCATAATTCCATCCATCCTGAGACATATTTCCTTTTAATTGATACCTATATCAAGGACTGCCCACCAATGCCAAAGATGTTCTATTTCAAATTGAGGCACCCATTGCTGCCCATTAGGGGCCTTCTAATTTACATTGCAACACCTGGCTTCTGATCATGATGGGTGTAAGTCAACTCTGGACAGTGAGTTAGAATTACTGATCTTTGCTTTCAACTGATACAACAGGAAAATAGATCCTGTCATGTGCTAGGGATGAGCATTCCCTCACAGTATTGACAACTGACAATAACACACTTATTTTTGATGCTATGTGTGTCATTTGCCCATAAGTACACTCCTTTGCTCTATTCACTCTATAGCTAACTTCTGTGCACTGTTCATTTCCCCCCTTTCTTGCTCAATAGCCAAGAACTGCCTGGTCACTTTGACTGCATTGAAATATATACAGATTATAGTGTCGCTCATGTGGCAGGCTTGAGACACACAGAACTTCTTCTGATTGCCCTTTTATGTGGGGGCGACTATGATGTAAGTCACAGGTTACATATTGAGTTATTTCACTGGCAACTATCTAGAGTGGAATCCCACAGTGTGATATCAAAGTTGCATATGGCATCTCCCAATACAAGCTTGGGAAGGCGCTGCTTGATGTACTTGTGACAAAAGAAACAGCCGACTTTACTGCCCACCTCCACAGTTGGTGAAACCACCTCTGACAGGTCTTGGTAACAGATCTTGAAGGTTTCATAGGAAGCAAGAACCCTGCTGTGACAGGCTTGATTTCTGACTCATTTCTGAGCCTTGATATCCTGAATTGGTACACTCACCTGCTAACTTCTTTTCCTGCTCGTAGTGTAGCCAGTACATCCCACTAAATGACAGTCTGTGATGTCACCCTGCCTTAGCAAAATTGCAACATTCTGTATATCCAAATTCAGGTGGAACACTGATACAGTTGTGCATACTATGTGGGGTAGGTAGCATTTGATTAAAGTCACTCTACATTTAAAGACAGTTTATTGTAGCTGGAAAAACAACCTCACAACACCACAAGACTTAATCCGGCAATGAAACTCATACACTTCCATGTTGTCAACATGACGGGATCAAAACTTGTTGTCATCAAGACTCACCTTTACACAAGGCAGCTAGCTGATGTTACCCACAGTGCATTACCACCCTCATCCACTTCAAGCAGGTCAACATCTGGTGACAATGGGTGTCTTCTCATTACCCTCCCTTCCCATATAGTCAAGCATGCACTCCCAGCAGTAGCACTAGCTGGTATTGCTGGTCTTGACACAAAGGTATTTTTTTTACTTGCCATGGCCATGCACTTATGATCTTTAACTTTTGTGTTTGCAGCAATTATCTTATATTGGTGCGAATGCAGAGGCTCATCAGTGGGCAGACACATGTGCTCATCTGCATGCTAGTTATGCCAGCTTGAGCATGGTAGAACATCAGCAGCAAGAGGTGATTGACCTCACAGATAGTTTGACCTCAGACTGAGACATGATTTGCATTTCTGATTAGCACTGCTTTACTGTGCTTGTATCCATCTGTATGATGTGTAGTATATACAAAGGTTCCAATGGTGTCAACTCTGGTAAATTGTAAATGAAAAAATGAAAAACAAAGTCACAACAGCTTGTTTCCATGTACATCCATCTCTAACTATGGGGTGGGCTCAGGAGTCAGTAAAGACTGCTCTGTGTCCCTCCAAGGCTTTGCTGAAGGGTCACCAAGTATTGCCCTTGAAATCACTGAGATTAATTGAACAGTTAAAGGAAGATGGAAAAGAAGTGCACTTTAAAGCAGCAAACACAAGATGGTTATATGCAGGCCACATCAATTGTGGTTGTAAATGGCTTGCCAAGTCCACCTGTTGCAAAAGACTCTCCATTGCAGCAATATGGTCAGCTGCAGACCATGTCACTGGTGAGGACAATCCCTATACAAACCTGGCATTTACCCAGGTGTTTGACTGCATGCTGAACGAATATTCAGATTGTGCTCTTGCCCTGTTTCTGTCATACAAAGGGTTCCATCAGAATCTTGGAAAGAACTCAGTGGAGGGGATTAGGGCTGCATTCAAAGACCTGTGGGATAAAGTGTGTGTACTCTGTAACATAGCTATCCATTATGATTGGTGACACAGTTTACCATCACAGTGAAAGCAGTTGATATTGCAGGAAATGGCAATCTGAGCCAGTGAGCAGTTTCTGGGTTGGCAACCCAGCAGAATCTGCAGAGGTTCAGGACATAATGAAAGCGTTAAAGCATAAGGCAAGCTCAGAAGATGGGGACTGAACTGTTGTGAACAGCTCGCTGCGTTCACCAAGAAACTGAACCTTAACCGTTGGATGGACCAAATCATAACCCTAAGAAGAGAAAGCTGATGATAGAGCTACCCGGCAGAAGGAAGGAATGCCTGTATCGGGGGCTAGCTGGAGCAGGAACTGTCATAGAGCCTTCATGAGGGACAAGGGATGAGGCCTGAAGGCCAAGCCCTTAGCAGACAGAGGAGGAGCTAATTGACCAGGTGGCTAAAGCTGGGGTTCCCAGCTTTAGGCCACTGGCTTTATATATTGCTTGGGTCTGTGTATGGACCAAGCTGTGCACTACTATACATGGTAAAGAACGTACTACAGTAAGCATAATGATGGGAATGGAAGGATGGAGATTAAGAGCTGCAGGCTGCAAGAAGGCGAGCCCTGAGATCTAGATTGTAGTCCTAGGAGATAGAATCAGGATTGAGATCCAATATATACTAATGGATACAAGGGGAGATTAGATCAGATTGGGAGATCTAGGAGATGGCAGAATTGCTGTGGAGATCCGATGGAGATGAGGGTCTAGGGTAGTCTAGGATTTGCCATGTGGCAACCTTGATGCATGATGTCATAGATGACATCAGGGTCTGGACTCATCATGTGACTGGTCATGTCATTGGCCTCATGGAGGTCACGTGATGTAACAAATGTGAGGATAGAACAAATGTAGGAAATGAGAGTGTAGAAAATAGTTAGATGCAAGGGGATTTGTAACATGAACTCACTCACTTCCAATGACAGTGATATATATGGAAAGAATGCTTTCATGGGCTCTTGAAAGCTGCCCATTGCTAGAAACAGTGCTCTGAGCCCTAGAACAGGCAGTTAATGATATGTCCGCCAACTGTTGCATACCTGTGCTGCAGATGAGTCTGAAGAAACGTGAATCAGTTACCCAGCATCTTGAATGGATCATATTTAATATAACTGTGTGAACACTATGGACAAGGCAAGTCTTGTGTGCAAAGATACCACAGATTAGATGAGAGTTCACCAAGATGACCTTACTTGTAGATGCTTTGAGCTTGTTAAGCTATAGTGAAAGCACATCAGCATTTTGGATCCTGTCACAGTTAGGATGGTCATGAGGAAATACCTTTTGAAGAAGGAGCTGGTACAAGATGATTCAGAGGTGTATTTTGAAGTCCATCTAGTAAATTGGAAAGGGTGGCAACAAAAGGTTGACAGAGGTGAATCTGATCTGAAAGGTGAGTATAGCATCAATTGATGGTCGGACTGTTACTATCAGCAATCAGATGAGTCTAACCCTGCAATTTGCTAGGCAATCATTACTGTCTGTATCCCTAGCCCCAGCTACCTACATCAGACAGTTTCTTCTGGCTCTTCATCTGAGTGAGGTGGTTAGAGGTCTACCATTATGAGTGAGAGCTGCTCCCTGATGACTGTGTCTTTCCCATGATGGGTGCAAATGGTGTTATGCAGCCCCATGAGCCACTCTTCCACAACATGATCCAGAAGTGGATCAATGAGGTGACTGTTGGTTTGGGCATCCATGGCTTGTTCTCTACCCATTGCTTTAGGTGGGGCAGAGCTCAGTACTGGTTTATGTTTGCACCAATTAGGGAGCATTGGACCCTGGCCATGGTTCATTGGTGGGGTGGCTGAGCTGAATACAAACATGTGAGTTGCATTGGCCCCATCCTTACCCAGCTTGTCTGGTATACTGAATGAATCCCTTCACACTTTCAGTGGGACATGCTTATCCGGTACTTGCTGGATGAGCTTCATACTTATGAGACTGACTACAGCAATGTGCTTGCACCTGACTCACATCACACCGACAAGTCTCTAATGGGGGAGGCCACACTCATCCAGCCCATTTTGACTGAGGACCTCCAACTTCTGAAGAAGTTATTCAATGCTGACATGTCTGACCTCAGATCACATGTGATGCACATACAAGGAACAGCCCATGACCTTGGGTCACATGTGGTAAATATGCAGGGAGCAGTCCATGACCTGACTGCCATTGTTTTCAACAGATTTCCTTGCAGTGGGGTCACAAACTTGCCACTTGCTACCTCTCTGCTGCCTCCATTGCACTTGACACTTACTATCAGGATTTCCTGATGCTGTCATGTCACAACACCAACCTACCTGTTTCTAACCCCCTCTCAGTCTGGATCTTAGCCTACTGTCATGTGCCTGCCCAATGACCATGGCACACAGTCATCCTTGGCCACTGTCACTGATTTTCACCATGTTAGCTCATGTGTAGGTCTGACCAGTGGTGTGCCATCATACAGTGCCACTGTTCACAGTGCCTCAAAACCACTTCCAACATCTAGATTGGTTATTCCAGATGTCCCCATTTGAAGCCCAGATGGAACTTACTATCTGAAGAGTGAGATGTGGTGTGACATTGTCAAACACTGGACAGAGGGTGACCCAGCACTGGGCCTTCACATGTCACTCGAAGACTGGCCTCCTGAGTGGACAAGAGGCAAAAACTGACTGTTTGCATCCAAGTATCAACAGCGATCTGTGATTGTGCTTGAGTTTCTGACCAGGTTGGTACCATCTATCTCATTTAAGTCACTCACACTCACACTCATGGATTTTCATGCTCAGATTTGATGCTGACGAGGCCCAGTTCCTTGCTGCTTACCCTGAAGCCATGCAAGGTCATTGTGCACTCTACCATACAATCAATATCACTTGCCAAGCATGTGGAGAGTGCAACACACAGTTCTCATCAGACAACCAGATCTGACTGCCCTCCCTAATACAGCCATCATCACATGCTCAGCACTCCTCAACTTTGGTTCCATCATCTTGCTTTGTTCATATCTTGTCACATCTCATCATGCTCACCTGTTCACTCTGCTGAACACTGTACCTACTGCCTCTCATAATTCAAATATCTACTCACACTCCTTACCCTTTTCTCTCTTGTATCTTATCTGCTATGTGCTGATCTTGTCTCTGATCCCTTGTGCTTGGGGAGGTCAGTTAGTCATGACAGTAGCTTAGTGCTTGCTCTCATAGTTTCCTCATAGTTTCCTTGTACTTACCATTTGATCATCTGTCATGCTCAATGTTAGTACCATCGTCCATCATTCAACTACCATCCATGTTTGCTCATCATCGATGTTGATCTCTCACAACACACCTGTATGAGAGCACATGTGCTTGTGGGCTTCTGGCATGCTCTCACTCAATTCTACTCACAGACATATTCAAATGAGTTCTGTAACTATTTGGGGCTTCCAAGCACACCTGGGACACCATTAACATGCAGTGGCTGTGATGGGGTTCTCTCTCTATGTCGCTTGCCTGAGCCAATATTCTAAATACAGAAGGTGGATGGAATCTGATATCACATGCAGGGTTGCCTGGCCCTGTGACTGACTGAGCCACCATGCCTGCTTTCACACTCACACAGCTGCCACACAGCCATGTCAAAATTTCGAGATAAGTATATTGTGTATAAACCATTATAAACCCCTTATAATAATAGGTCGGATTACCAATGTGACCACATCACATACATATTGGGCAGTGATAACATGATCCCACACTTCTGTAGGTGTAATAAGTATGATCCTTGCTTGTGAGGTCAATCAGTCAGATTGAACATGGGAATAAATAGCAAACAGACAAAAATTAATTACTTGTTTCAATTATCTACTATGGACAAGCCAGTATAAGCTTTCTGGACATTAGGGAGGTCCATATAGTTTATTATGGTAGTTCACTTGTGTACCAGTACATTATTATGATATTAGTTCTGAATAAAAGCAATCTTGTATCTCATTTGCAAAACAGTGCAAGAATCTAGTTACTGAGCAAGTATATAATCAATTGATGGATTGGATATCACCCACAGAACAGGGTGCATGAGGAATCCCAAGACACATGACTCTTGTCAGATGGCTATATGATAATGCTACATATAGCCAAGGAGACCAATCCATGCTTCTTTTGCTAAAACATCTAATGTATTTAGTAATTAGCATTTTCTGCATGTGCACTTTTAATTGCTCATGTCGCCAATTGATAGCAAAGTCTACATTTTGACTATGTATGATCACAAATGTCAAATACTATATATGTAATAAAAAAATGAAAAATGGGGGCATAGATCAACAATTAAACTTGAGATGTTCCTCGACCACTTCTCTGCCCAGGCTGCCCTGGGATATATGTGGTTCATTTGCTGTGAATGTTAGTGATCATTTCACTCAAACAGATGCACATCTCTTCCCTACTGCATAACGTTGGGCAGTGCACTATCTATGTGTTGCTTCTTGAAGGAGATAGCAACAGAACCTTTGTCAATGGATGAAGGATTGTAATTGAGTACCCCCTGCTTCCTGAATACTTGCCTTGAGACAAAAGGTCATGCATGGCACAAGAGAGCTATTAACCACTTACCTGTTTCATCACAGTAGGAGATTGTCTATGTACACTTTATCTTCAGTGCTGTCTGTCAATTTGAACCAATAAATGACAGTGTTGTAGAACACAGTGTGATTGAAAATTTCATTGTAGGGCCTCCACAAACCACAGCTCGATAGTGCAAAGTGCACCTAACAATGAAATGAGCCCTGAACTTGCAACAGATAGTACTCACCTGTATGGCTATGTAAACTATGGTGCAAGGGGTGACTTGCTTCATCCCAAGCAACTGTGCCATGTGTACTCATGTGCATCTTTTTCCATGGCGATGTTTGCTTTTGATGCCTTCCAACTCATTTTCACATGATTCAGCAGAGCTTGGAGATGTAAAGATTAACTTGAATGCCTAAAAAGATGTGTCAGTGACTATGATCCTCTGCAATCATACCTCTCAAAAACTGAATAACCTTGACAAGGAGTTCATTCTTGAATAGGTCTTTGATGGAGTCCAAGGGATCATAGTAACACCCTTTATATAGAAAGTGAGGCCAGAACTGAGCAGTAACAAGGAAGTCTGGGTGCCATTCCTGAAATTTCTGTTGAGTTCTGATCAACTGACATGTGTAATCACCAAGTGACATGATGAGAATATACACCCACTCAAGATCATCCCAGTCATACTCAACTGGGCATATCAGTCATGCAGTAGTGTCATTATGAAACCCTTGGGTAGACTTGTCATAGGGGTATAGGCATGGATTGGGAGAGGTTGGACACACTACCCATGTCACAATAGTGGTCTTCAGCTGATTCAAGTCATCGGCATGAGCTCTATCCACTTCTTTAGTTAGCTGAAATGCCCAGGTTAGATAATATAGCCTCAGTGATCAGATACCTACCTCCCAAATTGCTATGTTAATCTGTTCTAACTTGTTGTTAGAACCAGGGTCTCTGGGAGGTAACTCCAGAACTCCGGAGTTTGAGCAGGACTTGGCTTCACCGTATGTGGTGCGCCCTTGTCACAACTCTGGGGGTGTTCTGTAATTTCAGAATGGGCAGAAGAAGTCAGATTGGCCTTGTTGCAAGCAACACAGGCCAAGGATGGTTCAGAAGAGAGTCTTAGAGACTCAAGGGGGTCAGAGTGAGCTTGGGAGTGTTACGATTTGTACCCGTATCCTGTTTCTTTTTCTTTTCTTTCGGACTTATCTCTCCTCGCTTAGCTCTCATCATGCTAAGTCCATACTTCCTCAGTCACATGTTCTTTTGTTCTTCCTCCTTCCATGAAGTTCTCTGCTTACTAACTAAGCGATTTCTGCTATTGGCTTGCTGACTCAACGATTGGTCAGCCACTTAGTTCTTTCATGTTCTTTCCAATTCTATACAATTACTCAGCATCTTGTTGTTCTTGTATATAAATCCCAAGTAGATCTCCTGTACTCCAGCTTAGACCTACTTGGCATATACATCCTAACTTTCCTCTTTGTGTGTCTTCGCTCTACACCTGAGTGAGCGCTTTAGCTCTCCCCTGCGTCTCGTTCTGATCACAAGGGATTGTCCTTGGTCCACCTGCTTCACCAGGAAGTCTATCGTCTGGCTTAAACCAGGACAAACCTTTGACCTTGCCGTCAGCAAGGTACTCACTTGTCTTCGGACCTTAGGATCCTTGCCAAGTTCACACTAGACCCTTCGGGATCAAGCATAACAGGGAGACTGTCCAAGTTGATATTCAAACTAGAGTATCTACTACAAGTGTGGGGACTTTATATATGGGAGTAGAACATAGGTCTTACTAATAGTTCAGAGTGCAGATGCTAAGTGTACTGGAGCTGTGCTCCTAAGTGGGCACAGGGACAGAGGGTGAACTGGAACAAAGCTAGTGGCTATGTACTGTAAGTGAAGAATGGAGCGTAACACTAAGAACAAGGAATGCTAAATACAGAGGGTCCAGGGTGTCAGGAATGCGGACTCATCGAGAACGCACCAGAGGTCACAGGAAAGGTATCCAGAGTTGTCCAGAGTTAAGTCCAGAGTCCCGGATTTGATGGATATGACAGTATCCCCCTTCTAGGTCTGAACCCATGAAGGCCATTAGTGCGGGGCAATCTGAAACAGAAGAGTGAAGTCCGGACGGAGCTTGAACAACCCCATAAAGACTTGTGTCTGGTCGTTCGCGACCCTAAACCACTACCACTATGATCGAGGAATTTCCCAATGTCTGTGACTGGACGGATGAGCAGCTTGTCAAGGTCAGCAGAGATGGAGATGACCTGATGGTTGCCAAATTCACTGAGCGATGCTGCTGGATGCAGGAGAAGAGGCTGGCCAAGGAGCGCCTTCACTAGGAGACTGAGAGGGAGGAGCGTCGGAAGCGCAAGGAGGAGGTGCAGCAGACCGCGGAGGCGAAGCACCAGGAGGAGAAGGAAGCGCGTAGGCAGGTGAGTGGCGAGGGACCGGAATGCTCATGACTGATCCTAAGGCAGGCCCAGGACATAGAGTCTGCACAGAGTTCCAGGATGGGCAAGGGGCACGCATGTTCATGGTGTGCAACACGTGATCTTGAGTGTGTGCCTGGACCTGGCAAGGCTACTTCGTGCTTGGAGTGCTGGGCTGCCCAGGCTCGTTGTGACCGAGGTGGAGACAGGAGGCCGGAGTGTCGGAGGAAGCGCATGGAGAGTGAGGCGGAGTTGCCTTGTAAGAAGGCGCATGCGGAGGTGCCAGAGGCGAGGACCTTGAAGGAGTCAGAGGCGAGCGAGTGGAGTGTGGAGGTAGAGAGCATGGGGAGGGAGCTCGGGGGGCAGATGCGTCACATCGTCCATCACCTCGACCGGCAGAATTATCTGCTGGAGAGGTTGGTGGAGTTGAAGACACAGGAGGTGTATGAAGGGGGTTCAGAGGTGAAATCTGCTTGTCAGGCCGTGTGAGGTCTGGGTTGATCCGGATACCGGAGGTGGAATTCCGAGACGAGTTCAGAAGCGTGATCGAGCTCCGTGGCTGGTAACCATGAAGTTTTTTCGTCGGTTCCTTCGTATCCAGACCAACGTACCAGATACAACAGCTTGCAATTTTTCCTTCGTCTATCCAACTTGGTGTCAAGGATCTCCGATATCTCGTACTCCAGGTCACCATCTACTTTGACCAGAGGTGGTGGGGGTTGAATGCGGTTTGGAATCGTGTTCGGAACGGAGGGTTCCAATTGGGATACATGAAAGACTGGGTGAATGGACTTCATTGAATCCAGGAGGCGGAGGGTGAAAGAACAACTTCTGGCTTTGGCGATGATGTCATATGGCCCTAGGTTCTTTTCAGATAGCTTTTTAGAGGGTCGTGTGGAGCAGAAGTATTTCGCTTTGATGAAGACTGGGTCACCGACCTTGAAGTCCGGTGCTGGAATTCACTTGGCGTCTGCCAGGCCTTGGTATCATTCTTGGGCATGAGCCATTTCTTCCCAGAGGAAGGTGTGGAGAGAATCAAGATTGACAGAGTACTCACGGGCTCGTGCGGAGGTTAGGTCATGCTCAGGGTGAACCGTGATATTCAGGTGGTAGCCCTTGTTAGCGAAGAACGGGGAGACTCCGGTGGTAGCACTTGGAGAATTGTTGTATGCAAACTCTGCAAGGGGCAGGAGTTTGGACCAGTTGTCCTGTTGGTAGTTACAATAAATCTGAAGGTACTGTTCCAGGGTCTGGTTCATCCGTTCAGTTTGTCCATCGCTCTCTGGGTGGTATCTGGAGGTGAAGTGGAGGTAGATGTTGAGAGCTTTGCCAAGTGAGTGGAAAAAGTGAGATACAAATTCAGATCCTCGATCGGAGGTAACATGGGAGGGGACTCCATGCTTGGAGAAGACATGGAGAAGGAATAGTCGGGCCAATTCCGGAGATGTAATGGTGTCATGCATCAGGATGAAGATGCATTGCTTGGAGAGGCAATCCACAACAACAAGGATGGCTGTGAATCCAGAGGAGGGTGGGAGCTGTTCGATGAAATCCATGGAGATGGAGTTCCATGGTCTTTCCAGGACCGGGAGCTGCTTGAGCAGTCCGTAGGGGTGATGTCTGGGAACCTTCGCATGTGCACAGGCGGTACAGGAGGAGACGTACTCCTTGATGAATGTCCTGATGCCAGGCCATGTATATTCGCGGCAGATCAGTTCCAGGGTGCAGTTCTGGCCAAAGTGTCTGGAGAGTGGATGGTCATACTTGTACCGGAGGACTTGGAGATGGAGATCTGCAGAGTCTGGAACTGTTAGAACCAGGATCTCCGGGAGGTAACTCCGGAACTCCGGAGTTCGAGCAGGACTTGGCTTCACCGTATGTGGTGTGCCCTTGTCACAACTCCGGGGGTGTCCTGTAATTTCGGAACGGGCAGAAGAAGTCGGATTGGTCTTGTTGCAAGCAA
>JBBPTJ010000384.1:0-14814 GCA_038094035.1 Pulveroboletus aff. ridleyi
ACAGTTGGATGGCACGCTTCGAGTATGATCTGGCACAGTCGAAGCAACAGTCGACGTATCGGAAAGGGGAAGCGATCGTGGACGAGGACGGGTTCACGCTTGTGACGAGGGGTGGGGCGTATGGACGCACGCTCGGGGGTGGCGTTGGCGTGGCAAGCAAGACGTTTACGACGGGACAGACAACGACCAAGAAAAAGAAGGAACCCAAAGAAAAAGAGACGTTCTATGCGTTCCAAAAGGCAGAAAAACAGAGAAAAGGTGGGGTAGCACGAGTGATGTCGTACGCTCCGGCTGAAGCGCCTCTTTTGTAGCCTTGCTGGATCTCAGGAAGAACTTTGAGGCAGACAAGGCTCGCATAGAGAAACTAAAGGAGTCTCGGCGCTTCAAACCGTACTGATTTCCAACGTGGTACACAGTTCATTGGACGAGAGCGGATTCCTGTTTGAGATCCAAGCCAACGCGCTTTCGAGCGAGCGTACCTCTGCCCGTCCCAGTGGATCTGGGCATGAACACCGGTGCATAGGAGCGATGGCCAGGAAATAAAGAATACAAGGGCTCAGATAATGTAAACCCATCTTGATACTCTCATTGTGCGCGAGCTCTAACGTTCATACACGACCATGCTTGAGACTCGGTGTGGGCCCACACATTGTCCCCACTTTGTGCCGCAAGCGTAACAAAACGCTTGCTGGCACCGACACACCATATGTAAGCAACCCGAGGAACGCTCCACGATCATTTTGCATCTTGGACAGGTTTGCCAGCCGTTCCTCTTGGCAAGAGAGCGAACTTCGCGGCTCATACTGTCATCGCAATTTTCTCTGGGATGTGAGCGACGTTTGCATCCTGCGCAGACATTCGTGCTGCACGCTCGGCATGTCACTACACGTGATGTCGATGAGGGTGATCTTCCAATGAAGCTGGAACATTTGGGACAGTAAATGCGCACGTCGGGAGGTGTCGTTGCTTCTGCACGCTTGGCAGAAAAGGTTGTGCGAAGTGGAACAGGAAGGAAACTGAGGAAGGCGCTGATTGGAAGTTGCTGTTGGCAACATCTCAAAGGGAAGAGTTCTTCGTTGCGACTGGCGACTTCGGCCATCATGATCACGCACTGGCGGCATATAAAATGACCGCAGGGCCCACTGAGACAGGTGGTACGTTTGAACGTGTCGCAGCACACGACGCATTCGATGCTAGCAGGACGGTCAGTCGTCCTGTGGATGTTAAGAATCCAAATCATTGGACTGACTCCCATTTTCTCAACGAGCGACGCGTGGTTATTTGTTTTCCAGAGCTCGAGGGCCCCGCTTCAGAACGAGGGCGTTGGACGGCCATGTCAGCCACCAAAAAATTCTCTCTGAAGCCGCTCGGACGATCAATTCTCATCGCATCATTGGGAGAGGGGCGCTCACAACGACTCTGTAAACGATACTCGGCACATCTCCAACTGGGCCAGTGACGGTGGCGGAAGGCGTTCGCCACGCTGCAAGGCAAGTGCCGCTTGGTGGTCATCTCGTTCGCCCGCTTCCAAGAGTGCGAGTCGTTGGAGGAAATACGATCGGGCGTCTGATATTTCTGTGATGGCATGAAGAGCGGCTGTTAGGAGCAGACGTGATACCTACCCTCCCTTGCCGGCGGGAACCTGCGGGAGATGGGGGATGCTTTCTGACCCAGCACCGAATTCATCGTTGTCTTTTTACCGGGGCGTAGATAAATAAAACGGAGGGACAATGATAAGGAGCTCCTTTTAGTTTTGCCCCAGATACGATAGGAGGTCAGTGTCGGCGATGAAATAACCCTAACCTTGACGCGTGACGTATCATACCCCAGGATTGGGTTTACCATTCTAGAGTGACAGATGCCATACATACACATTCCCAAAATTCATTTTTACCGCTTCCAATCCCTCTGATAACCCATATATCTGTACCCCCATGCCGATGACCCAATCTATCATTTTAGTTTCCTTCCCCGGTTTTTGGACTGTGGGAAAACTCGTCGCGAGTCCCCCTCACCGATTTGACTGAATCGAACACCAAGTTCGGTTCAGCGTTTATAAAAATCTTCAAAGAACCAAACCTAATCGAACCGATGCAACCGATGCCAACACGCCGATGCCTGCAGACCTGAGGGTGGCAGCTCCCGGGAGTTGCTCTTTATTCGACACAAACGATGCACCCACAACAGATCTCTGGTTCATCCTCAGCTGTGGGGAGGCAGTGGGCTGCGGGGGAACCTGAACGACGGTTGATATCTCGACAGCGTACTTCCCTCTTGCAGCCCGCAAGGCCAGTGGGAAATGCGCCGTCAGTCTGGAAAAGTATACGATCCATTATACTAGCGTCGTGTAGGTCGTTCGCTCGACGCAGCCAGATCTTCTTCCTCATGCGTTCTCTTTCAGATCTCAACATTCTTCTCCTTTGCATTCCAGTAGCCGTATGCTCTGCAAGATTTCTCTCTCTCTCTTTTGCGCTAATGTTCGCTCGACCAGTGGGCGCTGCATTTCACGATGCCCGACCAAAATGCACTCGTCTTCGTCTGTGCGTGGTCGTCTTTTGTTCTGCATCGGTCACTGTCAGCTCATTTAAATAGTCTGCTTTCTTGCCATTATACCTCTGGCCAAGGTGGGTTGCTGACTGGTGTATTACAACGTGATATTCATGAATCATCAGTTACTTGCGTTTGCCACTGAAGAATTGTCGTTGCGAGTTGGGCAAACCCTAGCAGGCCTCATTCACGCCACACTCGTAAGCGTGATTGGTACTTTCTTTCACTGCCCTTTCGACAATTTTCCTAGGGAAATGCGTACGTGGACCCTAGTTGTATTTTGGTGTACGCTTATCACCCTATCCGTACATCCCAGTGTCGAGTTGATCGTTTCAGTATGTTGGAGTTCGTGGTCTACTTATCACGTTCTCACATTTTCTTCTGCCAGATCATCGCTTTGGTCAAGTGTGAGATAGACATCGTGCAGTCATCTCGTAAGTAATTGTTTCCCCCAGTTGCACATCCCTAAACTCACCACTCCTGCTAGTTGTCGGATCCATGTTGCGTAATTTGCGTAGGTCCTTGGCTGCACTATTATCTATCCTCTTATTAACCTTGCTACGTCCCAGTCCTCGTGCTCGGTATGTGTATTTTTGCCGGCGGTATGAGGTTCTCAGAGCAAGGCATGGGGCCCAGTACGCGTTTCTACATCCGTATCGGTTTGGACTGTTTGTGACCTTAATCCAAAAGTGGCGGTACGGGTGAATGCGACTCTTCTGACAATCAGCGTTCTCGCTATCCTTCTGCCTTCTGCCTTCATGCTGGCCCTTAACTCAGTCTCTGCCACTGATACGTCCATCATTGATGCATCGATTCTTAAGATGAGCCACGGGGTATGTTCACCCGTATCGGGGACAACGGTCATCACTAAGCTCTTTACAGGTTGCCATCATTCTACTCTTTAGTACGGATTCACTTACAGACCTTGGTTGCATACATAACGTAGATCATTTACCTCCCAGTCTACGCGTCCTCCCTCTTCTTCCAACTCTTTTCACACAAAGCCCTTTACCGAGACGATAGCGAGACTCCGGAATCGATGAAATATGACAAAAGCCCGTTCAAGGTCAGGTTGGGTTTTGGGAAGGAACGCGCAGACGCCGAACATGGCGAGCAGTCAATGGTTACCACACCTGTGGGTTCTCCTCGGCCTTCGGGAGCCCAACCCCCCTTCGATCCTGAGCCGGACGAGGAAGTGGAGGAGCCTCAGATGAGCGTCCCCGTAGCCTTCGGACTTTTGGTCGTCGTCACCGTAGTAAGTTTGTTGACTATAGGCACTCTTGATTGCAATGATGACCTGGGATAATCTGCTAGGTCATTGCTGTTACTGCGGAGTTTCTGGTAGACTCCATCAATGGGTTGACAGGGAGCGGAAACATCAGTAAGGGGTTTATCGGTGTCATTCTCCTTCCCATTGTTAGCAATGCCGCCGAGCATGTCATTGCAGTGACAGTGTCTGTCAAGGACAAACTGTCGTTCATCGTATGCGTTGCGGTCGGTTCCATTATCGTAAGTTTTTCACACTCCAACACATTCAGGGATGTGATAACCTCTGTCCTGAAGCAAATCGCGCTTTTTATCATTCCGTATGTCATTGCTCTCCCGGATTACTGACGATGGTGCCGCGGACGCTCACCTTCACCGCCACAGGCTTGTCGTCATGTTGGGATGGATACTGGGCAAACCGCTCACACTCTTGTTTGACCCGCTGCAGTCCGTTGTCTTGTTCCTCTCAGGTGTGCCTTCTTCGCTGTTCCGGAGATCCTGAATGTCCCACGACGGTCTATTAGTCCTCGCTTTCAACTACGTCCTCCCAAACGGCAGGTCAAACTGGCTCGAGGGGATGATTCTCATGTGTACGTCTCCCTTTTGTCCTGGCCCGTTTCAATGGCGATGCTTACAGCCGGAAATCACGCGACATGATAACGCATTATTTTTTCTTATTAACATTGATGACACGTAATAACCAGGTCTCTACCTCATTCTCTGCGTCACGTTCTGGTATTATCCCGGTGCGTTCCCTCTAGTTTGGAGCCAATGCGGCTCCCGGTGGCGCACGTACGCCCATCAGTGAGATAGTTTCTGATGCATGTACACTACACGTTCTCAGGTACCACTCCCGTATTGCAATGTTGAGCCAAAGGAAAAGGATGCTCCTCCGGGCTCCCAAAGATCTCTGGTGTTGCAGCGCACGCACGTCTCAGCCGGTCATGCCACCCATACCCTTACCTCATTTTCCGCCATCCATCTGCGTTCTTATTCATACAGTTTCTTCATAGTTATTGTGAATTACGTCCAATGACATCTTTTTGGTAATGGCGTTGTCCCACCGACGCTACTAGTATTCTTGAGCCCGGTGTGCTTGCGACATGTAGTAACCTCGGAGGCGTTGCATCATGTAAGTGTTGGTCGAAACCGCGTACATCGGCTTAGGCCTAGCCTGGGCCGCAGCTTACTAGTAGTGTGCCACTGTAAAACTAATGTTTTCTGACAGAAGTACTATGATCAGTTAATCCATAATCAGTACGAGAGGTCCGAGCGGTCATCGCTGGTCGACCTGCCATCCCAGGGTGCTGATCGTGCCTCTCTCCAACAGCCCGAGATTGATGCAACCGGCCTCCTCAATTTGACCGTCTTTGCGTGGAAGTTTGCTCAAGTCGAAGAATATGTCAATGCAAACAATGTCCCACTGCGAAACAAACTATCTGCGAAACAAACTCTTTGGTCAGGGGTATGGGAGCGTTGGCGATTGGCGCAGTACGGTCAAGAGTGAGGAGGGAGACGCGAGCGAACGTGCGGGACGATGGGCAGACAGAGAAAAGAGAGTGCGGACTACTTTGCGATGAAAGTAAAAGCCAAGATGCTGTCCCCACATCTCTTGAATTTACCGGTGGCTGATACCGAGCGGGCCGTCTAGGCTGTAAAAGGACAGGCATAGACCAGACTGATAGCCAAGCTTGCTGGTTACATGTGCGACTAACCTTGCTAGTATGAATGGAACGGCATTTTCAAGTTGCAATACAGTCAAGAGTGCCGTTCGCGACGTGATATCGCCGATGCGATTCGAGTACTCCCTTTCAGAGTTATAAAGGAAGTGATTTATGAGGATCTGGATGTGACCCGTTGACGTGTTGTCAGGCAGAAGAGGCTCACCACCTTCCTCGGACAACCTCAATCGGTAGTCCAGCGAGCGAACGCATTTTCATGTTTCATTATGTCGCGACGTTGCCAAGCTGCGAGAATCTGACCGGTGGGTGAATGTGCCATGATTGGATGATAGGGTCCCCGATCTTGGAGCTGCGAGCATCCCAGACATGAGAGACGTGAGACGACAGGATGACTACTGGGGTGAGTGGGCTCGTAACAAAGCTGAGAAAACCATGGCAAGGGGATGATAACTCCACGGTAGAACTGCTGTCACGGCTTGGCCTTCATGAGTGACTGATTGGAGTCATTTCGATAATGGGCTTTTTCCGCAAAAGTTTTTCCAGGAAAACTGCACCATCGTCTGTGTTCAAGATCAGAGATGACGGTATCCTCGCCGGACTGACCAACCCAAAGACAAATTGCGGCGATTTGAACCGTCGTCGTAGCATCTACAAGGTTACTCTTGTCAGTCACAGCGTAGCGGCGGTCCTGAAGGCAAACAAACTGGTAGCCCATCTTCTCTTGTTCCCGTGCTGATGGTGATTGTCTGAATCGGAGCGTCCGAATCGACGACAGCAGGGCAAATCCAAACTCATTGAAAGGAGCCTATCTCCCCACCTCCCCAATTCTCCGCGATAGGGATAGGACCTACCTCCAAAATATGCTTCATCCATCCACATCAGTCCATCTCTCTGCACCGCCCTGCCCTTCACGGCCATCGTCTAACATACCTTGTCGAAACTACACCAGTCGACAGCGGATTTCCCAGTGGAATCGTATCTAAAGATGTCGCACAGACGCCCCCCACTCCCGCAACTCGGAGTAAGAGGATGGAGTGGTACAGATGGTGCGTTGGTCTTGTCTAAAACTGATGTCTCGGCATTCCGTTGTGTGGTCGCACAGCACAGTACTAGCACCCCATTCGTAACGGATCAAAGGGAATAGAATAAGAGGCATGCTTACGCATAAGACTGAGGCGATCCGTATAAATGCGGTGATACAGCAGAACCAGATGAAACCTGATTTCCGGGACTGGCATGAGGGCGGGGCTCGTACCGAGTAGCATTGGAGAGTATGTGATGGAGTTGGGGACACCGTGGGTTCGTTTGTTGCGGCATGTTCGTCCCTGCGGTCTTGATTCTCACTGTCCACTTTAACTCGACGTATAATCTGTCGGCAGAGGGTTAGCGCGCAACTGCCGCATTACTCCCCATCGAACCTAGCAGACGCTTGTAATCATTCCTGACTATCACGGAAAGTTCAATGCAAAAATGTACATTATCACATACTGCTCGATTAATACACCATCCCCCTGACATGATCTCTGTCAAGCATCGACGCACTCATTCTGATGGTGCTTTCCGCTTTCCCTTGCCGATGGCCACAGGTGATTCTGATGCTTGTGAGGCTCGGCGGGGCTCCTCGTCTTCCTCGTCTAGGAGAGAGGGTTGGGAAACCTCGACAGGCAGTAGGTTACCTGCACCGGGTGAGCAAGCGTCATGGAAGGGGGAGAGAGAGAGGAAGCGAATATACCATCCTTGTCTCTGAATTGGATGTACAGCGTTTCCCAATTACTGAGCAGTCCTTTTATCGGCGTCGACGGATCCAAGGTCTCGTATGCAGACGAAGACGAGGCTGCGTTGGCTCTCCCCTTGTCTTTCACCGCCCGGCACAACTCAAAGGCCTCCACCGACTCCACGCGGGGCACCTCTGTGTCTTCCTCGTCGTCCGTCATATCGACATCTCCACTGGGCGCGGTCGGGATGTGCGGCACGCTCGACGAGGACGATAAGACGGCAGATGCAAGTGCTGATAGCGCGTCCTCTTTCAGTTTTGCGACCGTCGTGGACTGATGGGCCGTGACGAAGACGGTGAGCTTGTGGGTTTTGAGGAGAAGGTGGTACGCTTTTGGAGGTGCGCGCGGTGGCTTCGTAGTGAACGATCAGGCTGAGCTGAACAGGCATTGAACGAGACTGACCATGTCGTTCTAGTCTGGGATGTGTTCGCGTTGGTGGGAATGACCTTCCCTTCTCGTCTCCCGGTTCCCTACGCAAACCAAGCCGAGTCGTTCACACCTTGGGCTACGATGGGCATCTTCCGCAACAGCGCCTCTTCCTCGACGCCTTACAAGGATGATACGCCGCTCTCTGACTCGATTCCAAAAGTACAGGAATTAGGTGTGACCAGCGCACCGCTCAAGAGCGCTGCCTTTTTCATTGGAGCGTATTGCAAGGAGTACAATGGTGCGTCTTTCGTGTGGCTTGTGTGCTAATGCTCAGTGTGATCGTACGCGGTTCAGAGGACTTTATGCTTTGCAAGAACGAGGCGGGCGCTGACCCTGGGCGGTGCTTGAAGGAAGGCCGACGAGTAACACGGTGCGCTACCAACCTGTGAGTTGTTTCGCCCGACCTATCGTTGTCCTGGATGCATATAGCATACCCGGCTGATACACGCTTACGCAGGATCGACAAGATGCGTGAAAACTGTTTGGAGCAGTTCGAAGCACATTGGAACTGTCTGGAACTGAACAACCAGGTGTGTACGCCCGTCCCGTTCAACTCAGCCAATCTACAATACTGCCCAGGAATATTATGCATGCCGCAAACCAGAGCGTACGCTCAATGCGTGCATGTTTGAGAAACTCGTACGTGCCTGTGAGGGTGTGGTGCTGACCTCGCATCGCTGAGCGTCGCTTACATTGCAGGGCCTTACGAAAACGATTCCTGGATCTCCTGGCGGCCAAAAACAAATACACGAGGTCGAGAGCCCTATATATACCACCCTTCAGCGGTGAATGCCCTGCTGGCCTTTACCCGGTATTCCATGTCGCGCTATGTAGAGTAGAATGCGTCACCGACTGGAGACAGGGAACTGAATACATATCCGAGTCGGAATGTGAGATTATTGTTCGCGTTGTTAGACCGGAAACAATGCAATGGGATTTCGTCAAGCAATGATATCTTGAATGTTATCCAGCTTGTGTGAGCGCGTCGAATGTTGTCCTCGTCCCGTCATGGCGTGCACACGTGTCTATCCC
Organism: Pulveroboletus aff. ridleyi; assembly: GCA_038094035.1. Lineage (NCBI taxonomy): Eukaryota > Fungi > Basidiomycota > Agaricomycetes > Boletales > Boletaceae > Pulveroboletus > Pulveroboletus aff. ridleyi. The sequence continues at coordinate 8,732 of JBBPTJ010000384.1, forward strand.
TTTCCTCGACATCACGCATCCTTGGATTGTCTGTAATACCCTTTTGTCGCCCTCGCCGTCACGCTCGCACATATACAACCGCTCCCACGACCTCCTTGAATCCGACCCATTCAATCTATGTCTCAAGGTCCACGAATCCTTACTTTAATCTGACCTTTGAAGACTGGTGCAAACTATCGCTGACCGTTTCGACGTGGGGCGCTGATCTTCATCCAGGCTTTTCCGTTTCTATCCACCCAACATTCCACTTTTGTTTCTGTACAGAGACGCGCCTTGCGTTGTCATTGGACGAAATCAGAATCCTTGGAAAGAAGTCAACCTCGTCGCATCAGAGGCAAGAGGTATACCATGGATCAGGCGACGAAGTGGTGGAGGCACTGTATACCACGTATGTCTTTGGCTTCCGACATTGTCATGATCAGACCGGGATAGCTGACCCTGCCCATGTAGGACCTCGGTAATACCAATTACTCGATCCACGTCCCGCGCACAACATTTGACCGAAAGGTCACCGCGAACGTGGTCGTCCGTGCCGTCCGCGCGCTCGGTGTGGATGCGTATGCGAACGAACGGAACGACATTTGTGTCGCTGGGGAAAAGATGAGTGGGTTCCTTTGGCCGACTTTCTCTGCTCAGGCAACCTCATCCTGAACGTTCTCTCGTGCATATCCACGTCTCGGGCTCGGCGTACAAGATTGCGAACAATCGTGCGTATCATCACGGAACGATGCTTATTTCGACGCGGTTAGATACCCTGGGTGATTTGTTGCGCACTGACAAGGTAGGTTCGCTGCGAGTACCTGTGTTTTTGGTTTATTATGTATGTTCCTAGGAAACGATGGATACGAAAGGCGTTGCTTCAGTGCGATCTCCGGTTCGGAACCTCGTGCAGTCTAGCGCATCAGCAACACATGAGGCGTTTGTTGATACTGTCATAAATTCATTCAAGGAGGAGTATGGTATCGACGAAGAGGTGAGCTAGTCTGCTTCGGTTGCGTGTCTGCACTAACGCGTGTTGCCCTTAGCCATTTTTCGTTCACGAGACATCGCAGTACCTGAGGGACGAGTATTTCAAAGTCGGCATGTCTGAGCTACGGGCAAGTCTACTATGTGCGTGTAGTTTTTTCATTGACGTGATTGGCCTAGAGTTGGGATTGGGCATACGGCCAAACCCCTGAATTCGAATATGTTGTTGGTAAAACATTCCGGTGGGGACACTTGGTGAGATTCCATCCTCAGCATGTACTGAATTTTACACTAATTCATTCCATGGTCATGCATAGACATGTACGATCCACTCGAGACACGGAGCGATCCTCTCGTGCTCGTTTGTGTTCTCCCGCGATGCTCCAGTACCCTCGAGCGTCAGTTTAGGATTGGACGTGTTGAGTCGACAGTTAATTGGCAGGCGATACGGGTTCGTGGATGAGCTGGTTGTTGGAGATGACCATAGCGAGGATATGAGGGAGATTTGGGGCTGGCTTGAGCAGGAGATGTCTGGCTAATCTATGACTAGTTGGTCCTGGACACCTAACCCTATGCTGGGATTCTATTACTATCTCCGAGCAAACGTGGCTGTGCCTTCCGTCTATCCATTAGCTTGTGCCGAGTACCCCCTTGCCATGGACGATGAAAGTGCCGAGATTGAGCTAGTAAGTGTTATCAAACAAACGTATTCCGCATGTTTTTTTGATCGATGTGCGACATATACTCAGCTTGAGCAGAACCTGAACAAAACCCACCAGATATCGCAGAGGATGATATGTACGTAGCCCGGCGGCGCCGTGTTCATCCCGGATCAAGGCTAATCCCAACTAGCTATATTAACCAACTTCGATTCCCGACTAGTCAAGTTGGAGAAATCAATACTTCCACTCTATGCCGAAACCCAGAAGCTCAATTTCCGATCGCACAGTAAGCACGTCGAGCTGCATTCGAGGCACCCTTGTCAAAGCTACGAGCAGACATCGACCGTGCACTCTTGAAGATTGATGAAGTTGCCAGCGGCCACGAAGGCATTGCGGAAGAAGAAGGTCTTATTTTGCGAGGGTTTGCATCTCCCTGTCTTCGTTTTCGGGATGTCATGTGAAGGTGAACGTCTTTCTGTTTCTTCAGTCCTCAGCCTGGACAGCTGGAAGTTTACATCGATACGCTTTCACGATTGAATGCGGCGATCGCATTCAAATCGTCTGATGAAAATCCTCGTGAAAAGGTGTGTCTCGTGTCATTGTGACGGTCCCATCTCAGTTGGCTGTGTCGGTCGTTAGGCCCGTCTCGTCGAGACCGGGGCAAAGAAGATAACGCAGCTGTACACGAAACTCGTCGCTGAAGGATCATCGGGTTCCCCTCCGATAGCAGGTCTAGACTTCACGCCCGCGACATTCCCACCCGCGCTACTCGCCCATCTGAAACCTCTAGTGGCGTTCATACGTAGTCTTCCCCTACCCTCTACCCATCCATCACATCCTGCCGGTCAGATCATTCTTGCCACCTTGAGGGAGGCCCAGCGTGGTTACGCCGACATGCGTGGCACGTGGAATCGCAAGTCGCTCGAAACGCATGCGAAGCGAGTGGTCGACCGCGCTGAAACATTAGACGGCGTGATTGCGGGCAAGGAACTTGGAACCTGGGTGGAGAACCTCCTTCGTATCGCAGAGGTGGGTCGTTCGTCTGTGGCCGCATCGCGCTGATCGTCACACGTGTAGACCGAGCATGCCCTTCTTACCGACCTCGCACCGCTCACGATGCCTTACCTCCTAGCATCGACTTACGATACCCTCCTCAGCCCCCTCCTCACACTCTTCACCGACACGCTCTCCTCCCTGACCGCGATCATCAAACGTTCTCTTCACAAATATACCTTTCATGCCCTCGCTACCTACTCTGCCCTTTCAGCATCCAAAAGCCGGTGGGAAATCTTGATGACAAGGAGAGGAGAAGGACGGAAAGATACAAATGAGTTGCGGGACGGACTGAATTCGGTTAGGAGCGTATGTTTGAGAACGTTTCCGGAATTTTTGGCGGATTTGAAGTTGGCAGCTGCGGGATCTGCAAAGGGCGGCGAATTAGGTGTGAGCCTGGCCGATTTTACTGTCTCCGTAAGCAACTTTAGCTCTCTCCTGGTTCCGAGCCACTGTCGTTGACTCGCATCAGACCGTACAATATCTAGATAGAATCCCAGAAGTGCAGGAGGCAGTTGGATCAGCTCTTCTTGCACTAGGGGATGGCAACTGGAAGATGGGTGAGGGTAAACGCGTCGAAAAAACCCAAAATGCGTCGACGGTTGAAGTCACCGAGAAGATCGTGCTTCAACATTACATCTGTCTGTCCATTTCTCTCATTAAAGAACCTGCAGATCACTCACTCCTGACACAGTCGACATCGTGAGCACGATAGTGAACAGTTTAACGACCCTATCTCGTACACAGCGTCGTGGCGCGTTCGGATCTATCTTCCTGCTCAACAACATCTCCTATATCTCCTCCCGTCTCGTATCGAAACCGACGCATCCGGGGCTCGTGGAATTCATCACCAAGCCCACCGCAGACGCGCTCATGTCGGCTTTTCGAACCGCGAAGGCAGGTTATTTCGACGCCAACTTTTCGCCGCTGATGCAAGCACTGAGCGAGGACCGTGAAAAGGAAAAGGTAGGCAGTAGTGCGTGGAAAGCGGCCACCAAGGAAAAGTTTACACGGTTCTATGACCTTTTGGACGAGGTGGGTGATAGGCATCGGGTAGCGCGGGTGATGGAGGAGGAAGAGGAAAACAAGAAGGCGTTGGCCGAGGAAGCGGTCAAGCTGGTCATACCGAGTCTGCAACGATTCATTCAGAAGCAAAAGGACAAGGAGTTCAGCAAAAGTGAGGTTTTCCGCCTGTCGTCATGGGATATGTTCCCTCGCTGACGTTCCTTTCGTGTTTGTGACAGACCCACAAAAGTGTGAGTACGCGTGTTTAGAATGGGTTACAGATGATAATCTTGTTTTACAGATATCAAGCTGTCCCCGGAAGAGGTGGAAGCTCAAATACGTACTTTCTACAAGTAAATGTTTCGACGAGTACATATCACAGGAGATTTTATATATCCACGATGAACGAGATTCTGTACGGCCTCCGTTGAACTGCTTATCAACTAATGCGTCTTTCACTTCTTGTCGAGTGAACCTAGGACGACAGCTCTCTGCTACGAAACTCCTGATAATTGGTGGCCGGTCACCATTTAGAGATACTGTTCAGTATACAACCCAGTCCTGAACATAGCGCGGTATATCCTCCTGTCGACCTTCCGTGTGCGACCTCGTCGTAGCTCCTCTAATGAATATCCTGATGATGCTGTTCACGAATGAATTAGGCAAGATTCACACTAGTGCGTGGAGTGACATCAACTCGAAGACGTGAACATACTCACGGTATCATCGACCTGCCTCATCATGGGCATCCCGGCGAATGCACAACAACCACATGGGAAATCTGATCGTAACATGAAGTGCAGCATAGCCTGTTTCTTCGTGCTAATCGACCGTCAAACCAACGATGTGGTCCTAGAGCATTGTGATACGTACCGTCAGATGGGCTTCTGCAGCCGAGGGCTGAGATGGCCGGTTCGGCCATTGTACCTAACAGAGAATGAGTTATACGTCATAATCAGAGGAAGATCCCTGCCTCAGCTGGCTCGCCAGAGCGCTGCCCACCAGGAAGTGTGTTTCCATTCGGATCGCTTGGCTCGGCTGGTTGGGCAAGCAGTTTAGGCTGTCACGTCTGATGAGTGATCGCACATAGACAGGATGAACAGCATACTGCGCGTTTCCCGAGATATCCCCCGACTGTTCGCTAGGATGACATTTTTAGATACAGTAGACTTGACCGCGTATCAAGAAAGAGTACTCACTGGCTTTTTTCTGGCTGCCGCCATTCGCGAAGGTCCCTCATGCGCAATATCCACCCGCGCGGGGGATGAGATGGGTGATGGGTGCCGGTGATTGGCGGACTGCCGCGATATTCCGAAACGGCGACCAGGCCTGTGTGAAGCCGCATCCTCTTTGGCCTCTTTATGGAGTAGCCTTGTTAGTATGGAACGGCCTAAATATGGCCTGATTTTCCCTGGACGTCCCTGTGGAAGGGATGACTGTGACGCGTCCACCCGGCGATTAGCAGAGACCGGGGAAGGTGGCTGGAATGACGTCAACACGCAAGTAAGAAGAGTAAGTGATCACCAACCGCATCAAAGTCGAATTCGAGACCTAGTGCAGTCGGCAACCCCACCTCAATCGATGTTATCGTAAGAAGTAGGTGTGAGGCTGAATTAGAATGTACAAATACCTCGAGGGAATCACCAATACCATCTCCACCACGTCCTTCCTGCTCTGGCCGCTGTACAAGTAACATGAAGTCAGCATGAATGGTCTGTTGATGAGACAGTAAATTCCTACTGGATTGGCATCGTGCATTTCATTGTCTTCGCCACTGGAGATCAAAGCCTGTTCATCTCGTTCTTGTCCCTCATTCGTAGAGACCTACATAATTCATCACCATGGGAGGAATGTGTCTAGCATATAAGGTGCAAATACTCACATGGAATGGACCGTATGAGTCCGGGAGAATCGTGGCAAGATTGCGGATGTCAATTTTCCCGTCACCCCGTCCAGTCACAAGCAAGCTACTGTTGGGCGAGATAGTAATTGACTTCAACCACTCACTTTCCTCAATGGCAGACCCTATTTTGACTAATGTCAAGGCGTCCAGGAGGAAGATCGAATGTGGTGTATATGTACAAGCGACAATGAACTTGCCGTTTGCAGCCAGAGCCAGGGAGCGGGCTTCAACAACACCGAGAATTGGCGACTCAGCTAGTTGGGACCCAGTAGAGGCGTTGAATGACCGGACTCTGCTGTCGTCACATGCAGCAAAGATTTGCTCGCCATCGGCCGACCAGGCAATTGGGGTGACCACATTGAAGTTGACTATGGTGGTGTCGATGTTGACGAGCTGGTCACCAACACGGCTGTCGAAGATTCGGATGGAGTGCCTCTGGCATGCAGTAGCAATGCGGTCTCCGCTTGGAGAGAATTTTACTCCAGTGACATAGT